>CM057135.1:31747180-31819825 GCA_029964075.1 Patiria pectinifera
TACAAACCATTTAAAATAATTTAAAAGGAACTTTGTGCATTCCTTGCACCACAGATACAACTCATAGATCAGCTGCTATGGTTAATAATGAAAACAAACCTGTGCAAATGACAGCAGAATTTATGTATAACAAATGGGCAAATAGGCCTATACTTGACGAGAAATTGACGAGAAATGTGTTAAAACCAGCCGTTCCGGCATGCTAATATTGTTTCTTGGATTGTAGCAAATTGTCAGTTAGGATATTTTGATGGTTCTTGTTTTTTTTTCTCCCCTGTATAAGGTGACCGATCATCTGACTGAATCACTGGTGCTGGTGGACATTCCTGCAGACTCCTTTTCAAGACTGCTTGGAGGACTTGGGCTCGCCTGGAGCGGCTGACGTTGGACAAAATCAGATCCTTGGCAATGAGAGGTCCTTGTGTGCATCAGAGCAAGAAAACTTTGTAGATCTGAAGTCCAAAACTTTTGTTCCACGTTTGCCATTTTGCATTCTGTGAGGAACCACCTTCATTGCCGAGGATTTGCACAAAGTCGTCTGTGATGCGACCATTTAAATTTGAAATAGGTCTCTCTCAAAGATGGCCATCTCTGTAGGAGAACTGCAACTGCATATTTTACGTAATCAAGCACGTATTGCACAGTGTTGAAAAAGTTCAAAACATGTGCACTTGTTGCTAGAAATGTGTTCAAAATACGATGCAGCCGATGCGCCTAATGCAAGTTGGCACTCAAAATGCCGATGCACGTGGCTGGTCTGTAGGAAATGACGTCATTTGAGAGAGACCTATAGTTATCCAGGCACATGTCACATATTACAAGCAGCATCCCAAACGATAAGAACCTAGTTGTGTAATGATCTTGAAGAGGCCTGATGTTTCAACTTGATCAGAATTACGCATCGTTTGTTTCGAAATGCTTAGTCTGGATATGGACATAGGAATATTCATGCATTGAAAAGCAAACTCTGACAACTCACCTCACTTTTTTCAAAGTGTTTGCAATTCAACTCTTTCTTTGTTCTCCAAATTTTGGAGCAAGGCCTTCATTTTGCCACCCATTCAAGCTAGATTCCTGGAGGATTCAGGACTGTTAGGGGTACTACGTACTCACAAGTACTTCTTAAACGTCAGAAAATTTGAAACTTTTCCCCCAAAATTTGTAAAAATTGTTGGGACAAATTTGTCGACATGTGCCTGGTTAATATTTTTGGAAAACTTAGACATTGATTTCATGCCTTATTTACGTATTTAAAAAAAATGTATCGAGCTTATAATTATATACACATAGATCTACAATGGCACATCATACAGTTATTGGAAATAACAGCCTAGTCTCTGTTCCTGTGCTCTTTTCAAGTTTCGCCCCAAGAAATTAAAAGTTGTTTTTTTACGTTGCTATTTGTTTGCAATTCAAATGTTATTTTCTTTTGCAAAAGACATTGAGCGAACAAATCCATCCATGTATTTAGTTATGGAATATTTGCTTTCATATATTAACTTTTACCAGGCCCAATAATAATGTTTTTGTGTGTATCATTGGCGCAAAAGCAAACCCAAAAAAGCATATTTTCAGAGGGTTTAAAACATGCCCCCCCAAAAAAATCTAGACTTTTCTATTGAAGTAAAAGATACACATTGAAAATTCACTAAGAGAAAACATTAGATTACAATGTAAGTTGAAGAGCACAGGAAGAGGAACTTTACGGTTAACTTTTACTAAAAGGTTCCTAATATTTTATGAGTACTTAAGTCTGTCGCACACTTTAAGAATGTGGATGTTTTTATTTATAAATTTAATACTAGTATATTTAGAAATTCACTATAGAATGGAACTCATGCAACTTTTGTCCATCAATTCGAAAATTCCAGTACAAAAAACTTTCAGAAGTAATGCTGTTCCTGATGTGGTTTGACGTGATGATAAAACACTTTAAAACATTCCATTTTTTCTTCTCTCAGAAATATTGCATTTTAAGAAGACAACTTAATGCTTATGAATGAATAACTTATGATGTGCCATTGTAGATTGTTTATTTTTGTGACTCCAATAAAAGTATGTTGGTTTGGTGTGATGGTTTCTTTTATTCTTGACATACCTGCTGTCTATTTTCACAAGTTTGCAGCACAAAAGAATGCGTTCATATTTTGTTGGTTTTAGTTTTTTTTATGAAGATGTACACAAGCTTAAAATATCCACACGGATGTTGCTCTATTGAAAACAATGAACTTGTATTTTTGTTATGGTTCATGATGACTATACACTCAAACGTGATAATTCGTTTAGCGCTTGCATGAAATTGTAAAAACAAAAGGGATAATTTTTTCTCTTTATTTGTAAATGGCAACAAGTTCAAACTTGCGCTGTGAAGCTTTTAGAAAGTGTGCTGCAAATTATTCTCGTGAAAATAGACAGCAGGTATTTTTGAAGTCCAGTATGACACTAGAGGGCTCCCTTCCCTATTTGAAGCTTAAAAATACATGAGGGCGCCCTTTGACTTTTGAAAAAAATCCACAAATGCATTTGTATGTTTAAAGTTTTCCCAAGTTCATTTAAATGAAGGGCGCCCTCTTGTGTTGGCTTTTATGTGCATAGTTTCAGCAAGGAAGGGAGCCCTCATAAGGGCGCCCTCTTGTGTCATGTTTAAATTAACTTCTAAAAAAACAAATATTTAAACAAACATAAGATAGGGGGCGCTCTTGGTTTGAAATGTGGCTTGGGCATAAGATACAGGATGCCATAAGAGGGCACTCTTCTTAATTTGACTTTAGTTAAAAATAATGAGGGCGCTGTTCATGAAATAAACCATGAAAAAAGTACCAAAGTAATTGTTTCAACTTGAATTTATTTTTACATCTGGTGTATGTTCATTTTTTTTTTTTTTTTTTTTTTTTTTTTTGAACTTGGCCTTGAACTTGGCCTTGAACTTGGCCTTGAACTTGAACTTAAACTTGAACTTGGCCTGACCAAAAAAAAAGCCCAACGCATACAAGTCCCCCCGAGGCGTGCACGCATGGTGTTCCCCGCCCACAGACACCGACAAGTCCAGCGAGTCGCCCTCGATCTACATCAACTCATGATCAGTTGATCTTGGTGCGCACTAACTCCCCAAACTTGCAAGTCCAAATAATCGCAAATGATTTGGTTAACTCCAACATGATAAGGATCCTTATGAACTTTAAACAATCAATTTACTTTTCTGACAAAGTCGATGCCTTATTAACCATTTCAATTACTAAGTATTGCCATGGAAATTATATACCAACTATCACTCCAAAAATTGCCCAAGTAGAGATCTCTCTCACATCTACTTATGATTGTCTCACTCAACATTTCCGTTGTTCGCTGTTGCATCATGTTTTTGATCCATTTAAATGAAATGCATTACAAACAGGCTACAATTTGCCAGCTTTCTCCGATATTTCCAATGCAATAAGATTTTAGGACATTTATATCTGCTACCATTTACGCAAATAACTTCCACGATATAACTCTGAAATCTCCCTGCCGTTTAATCACATCAACATGTACAGTAATCAGTTCATCTCATGAGTGTGTCATTTCAAAATGCATATTATTCGTAAGATTTTCACAAGAACTTGTAAGGATATATTTGGTTTTGACGGACATGCACGTTTAACTTGAACTGGCAAAGACCAAAAAACCAATTCAGGGCAAGTTTAACAGGAGGCAGACGTAACCTTTTAAGAGAAGGTAACAGTATTATCAAATTTGATCTTCAAGCTCTAAAGCCTTGCCAATTTTGGAAAGCTTCTTTGTACTTGGGTAGTAAGTGCATGTACATACTGTACATGTACATGACATGTACATATGTACATGACATGTACATGTACATGTACATGACATGTACATGCTGTACATGTACATCGCATTTCCATCAGATATATTTGACCAAATAAAAGTCGGTGTTTTCAGGCAGCACTTACACTAGTTTTAAGAACGTCAGATTTTGCAGACAAGATATAGTTGTGCCGAGTAAATTCAAGTAATTACACCAATGTATTTGGACTTCAATTTAATTAAATATTTCAATTTGCACATTCGAATTTACCAAAGTGTTCTTGGTAGGATTTACAGGTTTTAAGAAGTGAGATTTTTCAGTCAAAACTTCAACCAGCATTTAGGTCAGACAAGTCCCATTTCAAAGCAACTGTTTTCTTTATCTCTCTTGGACTCGGAAAGATAGAATTTTTGTTATTTTGTAAATTTTGCGCATATTTTTCTCTCCTTTTTTGACAAAGTTTGCGTACATTTGGTACAATAAAGAGTCGATTTTCGACATTTCTCACACAGTCCTGATTTATATGGGCAAATACACTGAAACGGTTCTTTCAGTGGAGGAATGTAATCACAATTTTTCTTTGTGCCATCATAAATATCTTCAACGAAGCTGTTGAATTGTGCACTCAATGTACATGTACAATTCAATTTGTGCACTCAATGTACATGTACATGTTAATGTACATGATGAACATGATGCGCATGTTACAATCTAAATCAACCCACACATTTTGATTGGAAGTTTTACGAGAGAGAAATTGGTTGGACTGAAACACATTCACAATTTTTCTTGTGGAATTCTTTGGATTTCACACAGTATTTCAATACTGAGTGATCTCTTTCATTTCTACCGACATCGGGCCAAACTCTTCACAAATCTGTTTGTTTTTTCAAACTGACAATAGGCAAACCAAATCAACACACATTTTGTGCACAGAATGATTGCTAGCCTATAATGTCACATTCTTTGAAGCCGAACGCCAGCCTCAAATGAATTAGACTTTTGTCAAAGAACATTTTTTTTGTTTTGGAGGGGGAGTATTTTTTACCCCCCATGTGCAACCCGATGTGCGTTTTTGAAGAACCATGTTATTTCCTGGTTAATGTGCAGTGGCGTAGCTCAAGGGGATGGGAGGGGCCTTCTAACATTTGGAGGGGGCGGTCTGTCCAATTGGACAAACTGGGATCTATCTCAATTCCATGCTCAGGCCATATTTTGGCCAACTCAAGATGGACCCATGAAAATGAAGCCACAAACATGGCGACCAGCCATGTACATTCAAATGATAATGTCGAATTTCATGTTGGCCCCACATGGACAATTGCATGGGCTTTAATTTGCCCCCTCCTGTTTTGTTGTGGCCCCACCTTCATTCCAGCTACGCCACTGTTGATGTGGTGGCAATCTGCCCCTCGGCATCCTCAGAAGCTGTGGCATCATCATGACACAGGGACAGCCTTGTCCCGCCATAGCCATCCATGGTCAAGTTTAATTGAAGCTTTCATTAATTCATGCACTGTACAATGACAACATACATCCTCATCTGTTTTACTTGCTAAACCCACATGTGTATCATGGCATTCGGAGTAAACATACAGGGCGAGTCAAAAAGAAAGTGACCTGGATTAACGATTTTTTTTTAATTAAAAAGCGATCAAATTTTATACATCAATGAAATATGTCTTAATCACTGAAATTGATCCAGGCTACCAGAGGAACCTATTTCTATAGCTGTTCATGAAATGCCATTGGAAGCTATTGAGCGGAGTGATAATTACAGATTACACACAGGCATTCAAATACAAATGAGATTTTGATCATTTGGGTGAAGACTGAAACATCATCTTTTTTACTGTCAGATTTTGTGTTTTGAATCTGAGGAACAATCAAGTCAACTTTTTTATTTTCCTGAAATAGTGATGACGAGTTTTGTCAGTTTTTTTGCAAATTTTCGTTCATTCATCAAGGTTGGAAAACGTCCATGTTTCACTGTATTTAATGCGTATTCATCAGTTCGTAGAACGGTAAATGATCAGTGGTGGACAGCTGAATTTTGTGATCTTTTTATTAAAATAGACGTACATTGTAACTTGGGAATAGAGTACGCAAAATTGTGAGAAATTTTCACACTTACTAGTCAAAGACATGTGCTCTATCCCTATATTATTTTTATGAAATGGAGCAAGCAACGTGTTTTAAAAGCCTTTTTTTCTACTTGGGTCACTTTCTTTTTGACTCACCCTGTATTGCTACATGTCTACATTACAACAGATATTGCACATTTATGCTCACATGCAAACCTAGGCAGGCCCCAGGACAAATTAACGGCAGTTTCTGAGATTAATTCTGAAACAAGGCACTTGCTACTGACTCAGAAGAATTTCAGTGATGTTTAGGCATGCAGCATGCAAAACTGGGCAAAAGACTTTCTTGGTTTCTCGACTGACCAAAACAGATTGGATTGAAAATTACACTCACTTTATCTGCTCTTTGTGTAGCAATTGAACTAGACCAACCGTTTTGTCTCGCAAACAAAATTGAGTGCTCCTGCAGGATTTGAAACACTGCCATAATTTAGAATCAAGATGACTGCGTCATTTCCGGCTAAGTGAATTGCAAGTTTAAGTTAGTCAAATGAAAGAGCAGAATTTCAAAATAAGGCTCTTTCAAAGTATGCATTTTGTCAGAAATCATTCAATCAACAAAACTGCCATTCATTTTAAGATTTATCCTGGGACCCGCCCCTTACAACCTATAAGACAAGACCGACCTTTCACTTTTGAAACACTTAAAAAGAGGAATGACAAAAAAGTACTAATTTTACAGGCTAAACCTACGTATCTTTCTTGGGACAATGTCATAAAATGTATCCCTCTTGCAGTTGAACAGAGCCTGGTGTACCTACATGAACTGAGATTCAACCCAATTGACGTCAACAAAATTAATAAGTCCTAGTTATCTTAGATCTCTCTGAGTATACCCCAGTAAACGTTAATGGGTATAAAGTTAGGAACACTGTAAAAATGCGTACTTGCAAAAATATTCTATGGGGGAAAAAAAAGAAATATTCCTGTCCCAGTTGGCTATCAAGTTTTCCAATTTCATTTTATTATACTGAGCTGTCCTGAGTTGTTTGTTAAGAGTATATTTACTCCTGAATTCAGTCATTTCAAAGGCGTCTACTGAACATTATGTGAAGTGTTCAACATTTTTATTTTTTAGTTATTAGGTTTACCATTTATATACCTACATTTGTAATTTGGTTAAATTCATTTTATTTGCCAGTTTTTGACCCTACGTACAATTTTGTATAATTTATTTATCACATCATGTTTAATTCACTGTTCACTGCATTGTACTCATTAATGTTCTCAGAGATGGTCTTTAGCTATATTTACATGAAATGCATTGAATCATTACATATGACAGGAAAAAATATTCAGATACTACATGCTCAATTTAAAAAAATAATGCATTCAAACTCTGTCACGTATTTATTTGCTGCAATATTGAATTAAAGAGGTTTGCTGAAGTTTGCCTTTAACAGAATTGTTAATATTACCTTTTAGCTTGTTGATAATAACAAATGAAAATACTAAGAGTAGTTTGATCAATTTTAAAGAGACTGAAGGAACTGAAGAGATTGCATATTTGCTTAGAAACCTGCCCTACATTTGTATGTTCGTGCAGCCTTCTTATAGTACTAAACGGAATCTAAACTTGACCTGAACAATGACTCGAAAAACCTTTGACTTTTCTTTTTAACCCTTTAGTGACCTTAGCCACCAGAGAACTGAATTGCCTGTGACAAAGACCCACCGGCATTTTCAATATGATTTTTTTAATTGCTGATGAGCTAGTTTAGTATTAAAAAAAACCCACCACATTTCACAATATTTGCCTTGAATAAGAACTGCATTTTCAACAGGATTTTAGTTGGTTTAGCATTCGAATAAGTCCCAATTCACAATACCAGCCTAGTCTTCTTCAGTCTGGAAAATGCACTTGGAGAAGTAGCATTGTACACGAGAGAGGTATGGGTCACTAAAGGGTTAAAGCATGGAGCATAGCTAGTCTTCAGTCTGTGGCAATACCAACATGTGTCCTGAAAGATCTTCACCTTATTTGACAACTGACACACTACCGTCAGGCCCCAAAGACCATATTTCTAGAATTTCAGCTTTGGTTGAGTTAAAATTAGATTCAAGTGTGTCAGTTTGATGCAAAATGCGATATCACTTTGCTCTTTTTATTTTGGCAAAGTCATGAGATAGTGAGAAATAAATTTAAGTCCTCTGCTAGTGAGACATGATAAATTAATTTCAATGTCAGATTGGTTTCAGCAACCTTTTCAAAGATTCACAATTTTGAGTGTTTGTTTCTTGACGAGTGGCACCAATTTGGTCTAACTCGGAGCAGACCAACTTTATGGTACATGTAGGTTCTGTAAAATCTACTCAATGTTGGACTTCTTTGCAGGAAGATTTACAATTGTCAGATATCAGACTTGTATTCAATTACTGCTCTCTGATGAGATGTTGAACACAAACAACTTACAGGGAAAGTTTTTCAAGTACATGTTCTAGTACCGGTACGCTTAGAGCATATGATAACTTTCTTCTGAATGGAAGTGTACAATACTGAATTTTCTTTTCTGAGGTAGCGTGCAAAGGTGCAAACTGGCCAATAAGACAAAATACAACTGAGTATTTCAAAGTTTTGATTTAAAGTCAAAGCTAAGGTGAAGATCTTCCAGGACTCTCAAAGACATTCAAAGTTAAATGTCTTCTTCTTAGTTGTTAAAATCAATTGAATAACGAATACTAACAGGTGGACACAACGGCACGGCCTTTGTTTTAACGTCTCATATCCCACTTAAAAAATGCATACTAACAGAGAATGAGAATAAAACAATTTCAGTTTTGCGCTGAAAGGAATCGTGCATCTGAAAAGAGCTTTTGCTTCAAGGCTTTTCAGCTTAATCTGTGTCTATAACAAAGATAGAACTGCTTTTATTGCAAGCCTAGATTTTCAAGGCTTTTTTGAAAGTGCACATTAATTTTCAATTGCTCAGGAGCACACTTTGATATGGCTCTCGATCACTGCAGACAAGTGAGCAGCTCAGATCACAAAGTTGTGATCACAAAAAGGTCCTCTTAAACAGACCTGGCAGGGGATTTCCCCATGCAACCACCTATCAGGTAGGTGATGAATCTATGGGAGGCTGCAGTGATTGCTCAAGCCCAAGGTTTTATCCAATCATAGGATTGGAGTGCAGAGGTCACAACATTTGACCATGAGTTGAGTAGTAGCACTTTGAGTGCTTGCAGTGAGTGTCGAGTCCAGAAAGTTTGCTGAGATTGGTTGAGATGTTTGCACACCAATACACTGGTTGCATCTCTGTATGATTGTAGGACTCAATGGGCACTCATAAGAAGAGTATTGACATCTCTTCGGCAATATCAAAAGTTTATGAGGACTGATCAGTTCCTAGAATTGTCATGTCAAAGCCTTCGTCCAACTTTGGCTACAGTTGACAAAAAGTTTCATTTCATTTCTCTTACTTTATTTTTTCAAGCGCCTGATTGAGGCTAATTGGTATTGCCACAGACTGAAGACTATAATGCACAATACTGTTTTCCTGTAATGCAGACAGATAGCGTTTACTCCTAGCCATGAGATACACATTTTACCGTTGGGTTTAGCAAGCAATGAGGATGTACACAGTGCATGAATTCATTCTACAAACTTCAATTAAACTTACCATGGATCCATCTGGCAGGACTGGCTCCCTGTGTCTGACACCACAGCTTCTATTTGTTAGGATGCAGGGGGCCTTTTTGTCCACCACATCTTCCATCTGGCCAGGAAGCAGCATGGTTCTCCCCCTCTGCACACCAGGACTTCTCCCCTACAATTTGAAGAGTTTGGCCTTCTCTCCTTTTTTTTCAAAGTTTCTTAAAATTTTCTCTCCGTTTTTTCTTTCGTACTGCAGTTTTGATGATAAATATGATGGCAATAGCCCATTCTTTGCTTTTTTAATTTAATGAGAATTTGTTTCCTTTGTGTTTTTAAAAGAGCATTGAATTTTTAAAAGTCTCTTTTAAAGTTGCTTTGAAGTGAGGATGATTTTCTTCTTCGTTTTTTTTTCTCTTTTTTTTACGACACCAAAATTTCGCATTTTGAATATTTCAGGCAGAGAAGCTGCCTTTTTTTAAATTTGGGAATTTTGTATATCACTTGCTTATGTTTATCAAGTTAAGATTCGTATGCTGCCAAAACACAAATATTATTTGCAAACTCATTTTTTTAAAGTGATACATCAGATGCTGAATTTAGAGCAGATTTGACGTTTGATTCAGTTAATTTTAACGATTTCCTTTTGATATTTCCTTATTTTTATCCGTGCATGTCTAAGATTTGAACACACTCTATGAGAGAACTGATTGTACATGATGACACAATAAAAGGCAATGAGATTTCAGAGTTATACCATGGAAGTTATTCACATAAATAGCGGCTGAAACACCTGTCCGAAAATCAAACCGCATTGAAGAACATCAGATTTACCAACAACAGTATCCATTTGTTAGCAGATCATTTGGATCAACATGATGCCATGGAACTATTGAAATGCAAGCAGGACATCAAGAGTAGATGCTCGATTGATCTCTAGATTTGCAATCTCCAGATTGATAGATGGTACATAATTTCCACAGCAACACTCGGTAAAGAAACAGCCAAAAAGACATCTCCTTTGCAGAAAGGCAAACTAATTGTCAAAGTTCAAAAGGATCCTTACCATGTTGAAGTCGACCAAGTCATCCACGATTATCCAGACCACAAGATCAGGAAGCTAGCACACACCTTGAACAACCAACCACTCGTCAATGCAGACAGGGGCAACTCACCAGACGAGCCGGCATCTGCGGGCGGGGAACACCACACGTGCACGCCCCGGGGGGACTTGCATGCGTTGGGCTCGAGTGTATCAGAACATTGCCTGTTGGTTAAACGTCAAGTATATTGGTTGGTTACTCAACAAATTATCATAAAAGACTATGTAATGTACATGTATGTACAGCCAGCACTGGAAACATCATTTTTTTCTGTTCGTTTTTTAGAGCGAGGATAAAGTTTTGATCATTGGCACTCAGTAAGTAATGAACAGTGGTTAGCATTTGTTTTTGTATTGCTTGACAAATGAACAAGTAAAAACTGCTTTCTTGAGGTTGTCAACATGCACACTTGGTGCAAAAACAGCTTCGTGAATAGGAAACTTTCAAATAACAGTTATTTTTGTGATTTTCTGAGTGTTTGTGCTTTGAAATTGAAAATACGCAGTTTGCAACTTTTTGGAAAATGTGTGATTAACGCCAATATTTTTCATTCGCAGCCAAACTTTGTCTTTCTACATTGGACCAGTGCTGACTATACTTGATAAACAAAAGCTGGGTACAAGATTGGCATGGCTGCTGATAGTAGGTAGCTAAGTTATGATGTACTGGAAAATGCATCAAGGATTTCGAAAACTCATTTCTGAAGACAAATTTGAAGATACAGAAACAAAAAAGTTAATTTTGTATATTTGTTGGCAACATTGGATTTTTGATAGAGTATTTCCAGCTCATAGTTTTAATGCAAGGAAATTTGGACTATTGAGAATCTAAAACATTTTTTGATTTGAATTTGAACCAAATTTTAGTCTAAATGAGAGATTTTGGGTTCAATACAGTAAATATCAAAAGTTTGGTTCGAAGAAGTGGGTTCAAATTATTTGTAAACATAAGAATGTTGTTAGAGAGAAACCAATCCTGCACCCAGCTATTACCAATCAGGCAATGTCATAAAGAAATGTTTCAGATTAAAATATCAATAAATCGAACGTAACCAGCTCTCTCTGTTATAAACATTGTACCATAAACATTCGTCTACGACAGGATTTTCTGCATTTTGAGCAGTCCTTGGTTTTAGCCAATCTTGTCCAAGAAAGATTCTTTCAAGAAAGCACCGAAAAAGAATTCAACTTTACGAAATTGAAATGCAGCGCTTTATTGTCCTTTTTTGTGTACAGTAAGTGACCGTTTCAAGCTAATGAATAGAACTGAATTTGGTCAATGAAACCATTGCCTTATCACTTTTATGAACCGTGCCTGAACAACTGACTGCTGTGAGAGGCTGGTTACGTGTCATTTGTAGAGGCCTCTCCTCCATCTTCATGAACTGTGATTTGATTTGATCTCAGCTATGAGTGCCATCAATCGTAGATTCACCACAAGAATATTATGGTTTGAGGGCTTTTGTGCAATAATTTTCTTTGCAGACAATATTTTAGAGGATCATGTCCAATTTTTTTTTTTACATGATGACTTTTGTGCTAATTCACCATCAAATGTTGTGAACGACAAATTTTGCATCAGCTTTTCAATATTTTTGACATCTTTCAAACTGTGGTTACCCGAGGCAACCCATTCAGCATAAAGGCCACAGAGGTGATTTCTGAAGACCTCTAGTGAACTAAAGGAAAGAGAGACCTCTACTTCTTAAATATAAGAACTTCCGTTTCAAAAGAGTTCCGTTTCAAAAGAGTTCTGTGTCAAAAGAGTTCCGTTTCAAAAGAGTTCCGTTTCAAAAGAGTTCTGTGTCAAGACTTCCATTCCAAAAGAGTTCCATTGCAAAAGAGTTCAAAGGCAGAAGAGTTCCATGTCAAAAGAGTTCCGTGTCAAAAGAGTTCCGTGTCAAAAGACTTCCAATCCAAAAGAGTTCCATTGCAAAAGAGTTCAAAGGCAGAAGAGTTCCGTGTCAAAAGAGTCTTGTTTCAAAAGAGTTCCGTTTCAAAAAGTTCCATTTCAAAAGATTTCTGTGTCCAGACTTCCATTCCAAAAGAGTTCCATTGCAAAAGAGTTCAACGGCAGAAGAGTTCCGTGTCAAAAGAGTTCTGTGTCAAAAGAGTTCTGTTTCAACAGAGTTCTATCTCAAAAGAGTTCTGATTCAATAACATTCCATTTCAACAGAGTTTCGTGTTAAAAGAGTTCCATTTCAAAAAAGTTCCATGCCAATATAGTTCAAGCTCAAGAGAGTTCCATTTCACGAGAGTTCCATTTCAAAAGAGGCTTTCATTTCCAAAGAGGTCTTTAAAAGTTTCTGCCAGATCGCAATCAATCAATTGAGTCTGGCAGAGACTGGTAAAAAAAAACTCTGGTGTATGACATGTATCATTCCCATATCATTTCTCAACAGTCTTGGAAGCCCTTGGTGTGACTGGGGAAAGCATGCAGCTCAAGAGTTGGGCATCCTTGGAGTCACTCGTTGTCCAGTTGGAGAAAAACACAGCTCTTCAAGCAGTTCCTGCAGACCTTCCACTTGTTCGGTAAAAAATGAGAAGCAGCAACTCATGGCACTGTGAGATTGAGAGTCTAAAGGCAACTGAGTTTTGGAGGAAGTCAATTCAAGTGAGTTCAGGTCTTGCGGTGTAGCTGCTGAATTCCATACAGGCGATAGGGATGTACAGTAGAAGGGAACATGTGTGTGGTATTGATCAATGGTACCCCACGACATCCAAACGAGACATATCTCCTGTTCGTCGCAGACTGTGTCCATGTAGCTCATCAGATCAACTGTTGAATAGTTTGCAGTTCAGTGAGCAGCCTGCTGCAGTGATGTCCGGCAGCGTGTGAAGAAGTAGGATTTCTCTTGACCATACATGTAGAGATAAGAGCGTCCTCAAAGTATATGGATGGGCTGGTAGGGAGCTAACCTCTGCTGGTTTGCATGAGTGGTGCTGAGTCACAGAATCTGTGTGTCAAATCAGACAAACAAACAATAGAAGGATATATGCTATTGGTTTGTGTACATCTAATGAAATCTACCACAGTCTATCCTGGAACAGAAGTCTGTTACATTTTCTACCCATTTTTGCTCAAATGATGTGTTGTCAGACTAGTTTTATACAAAGTTACCAAATTCTTACATCACATAAAAACTATCACCATTCACCAGCAAGCAAGGACATGGACTTACCCTGTGTCTTTGGTTCCTGTGACTGCCATGATATCCGACAGTCGATGGGCAGTTGTGGAGATTTGGTGCCTGGGTGGATACATCTAACAGCTGCAGGTGGGTTGGTGAATGGTGACCGTCTTGGGGATAATTGATCTGTAATGAAGTAAGTTCAAAACAAGATATTAAAACACGTAGGCCTATATTAGTTTTTAACCAATTTAAAATGCATGCTCATGACTCATCCTGTAATTCTCAGGAGAAATTTGGAGAGAGTTTGTCTTGAAATGATTGCAGGAATTTTGTAGGTCATGGTTTGTGCACCTGTGGCCATTTTTTAAGGGTCACTGCGTCCTGAAATCCCTGAAATTCTCATGGTTTGAAAAAAAATGAGGAAAACCAGATTTTGAAATCTCTGATTTCTCCCACCACCAGGGTTCTAGCTAGGGCAAGCCTGTTCGGTATGACGATATTTCGCGATATTTCGATTAAATTTTCATATCGGAAATCGTATCGATCTTATAAATAAAAATCGGCACATCGTGAAATTCGATATGCCGAAAAATATCGCGATATTCTTTTGAGGTACCGCTTTTGTAACCAAAGTCAATCCCTTACAGTTTCAAACCGTCGCTAAAGCGCTCCCATGAAAAACCGCAAACCACAAATTCACTGTTACCGCATTGTATGTACCGCGAGGTCTTACCTATTCAGGGGCGGAACCAACTGACTAACGTCATGTGTATTGGATTTTGCGTCTTCCACGCTGCACGTGGTGCAGTACAAACAACACAATTTCACCCCACACACCAAGTGCCAAAATCGTGATCATGGCGTGGAGTTAACCGAAGGGAAACAAAGTCTCTGACATTTCGCAAAGAAAATACGGTGCCTGTTTTGTTTTGGCGGAAATGTGAAGTTGTACAGACAAAACACCACAAATACATGTGCTTGAATTGTAGATTACGACGTTGAGAAGTGAATGTTTCGTTTCGGCACACGGCTAGAGGAGACCACGCCGAGCCCGCAAATTTTCTTTCTTTTCCAGCACCAAACGACATCCGCATACGCACGTTAAGCGCCCTCTACAATACTTTTATGATACGTGGGCACTATATATTTATTAGTTTTCCACTTTTGAAGCGAGCAATGTGACAGCTCAGTCGATAATACATTGTGTTTTATACCGCGAGGTTGCGGGTTCGAATCACGGTATTGCATATGATTTTTTTTTATTATTATTTTCTAACCTGAGGCTTGGGAGGATTTTATTAAAAAGGGAAATAAAGCGCGAATTTCATACATTTATATTTTTGATTTTCTTCTCATGTTTTTAGAAAAGTATAGTCCAAAACGCCATGAGCATATTGCGGATGTCGTACGCGTTTGGGAGAGAAAAAAAAATCGCCGCTGGGCTGGGCCGACTCCACACAGGCGAACTAGATCAAATTTTCCTGCACTTATTTTCCTGACTTGTTCCTTCTCTTCCGTGGTTGTGGCTGGGCACTTACACTTGCTTAGTGCCAAAACTGTCCCAAACTTATGAAATCTGTTCATATTTTCAGCAACAAAAAACGTCGAAAACCAACTGTTCAGTCGTGCCTTTTATTTCGTTCACAGAACAGAAAATGCATCACAAGAAATTGGACTGATCCATTAATTTTTGTAAAGGGGCGCTTCACCCTCATTTTGGAGTTAACATCGTTTTTCGAAAAAAATCTTTAGAAAAAAAAATATTTTGTTGGTTTGTAACGATGAACAACTTTTTCTGAACCAGGAAATATTTCTGACTCCATTAAAAAAAATATTATTTGTAATTCTGAAAAGATAGAAATACTGGTAAATTGTTTTAAATGAAGCACACCCTTGCCGCAATGGCGTGGGCTGTACTATGAGTGCACGTGGGGATCGTGTCAATGCGGCGTGCAATTGCGTGCTAGTGCTTCGTTCTTTCCTCGATATGGATTTCTATTTGCACATTTTTATCCAACATTTTATGGTAATTTTGTTTTCGATGTTTGAATGTGGAATTTGTTTTCTACATAAATTGGCAAAGTAAATGAGACTCTAGTCAAATAAAATTGACGATTTTGTTCAGGACATTTTGGGTCTTTTTCGCGGCAGTGGATCGTGACTTCGGTTGTGTGGGTTTTTTTGTTTTTTTTGTGTTATTCCATTGTTCCATGAATGGAAAAATGACATCATCACGATAATATCGCGATATCCGAAATTTTTTTCACGATATGCCGATTTAAAAATAAATGGATATCGAACAGGCTTAAGCCAGGGTGAAATTATGGCGTAGGGGTAATTTTGGTGCGACGACTAATGCGAGCGCGAAGCCATTACGGCGTGGGGTCCGGAGCCCGCTTAAGGGCCCCGGAAAATTTTGGACTCTAGATGCTCTGTGGTGCAATCTGAGGCAATTCCCTGCCACTTTCCCCTGATTTTTTTTTCAGCAGAAGTGTTTAAAATTTTAAGAAAATGTGTTTTAATTGTTTCAATGATACTCATGCTCCTGTAAAGTTTCTTCTGTTTTCAAATTTGAGAGCGTTTACAATGTATAAATTGTTCCAAGATCAATGCTTTCTGATGTTTAACCATTTTTAGATGTTCCTCAATGTTTTATAAAAAAAATGAGATTTATTAAGTGCGAGAACAAATCACATGAACATTTCATATTCGTGAAACGATTCATTGCATTCAAGTTTGAAGTCAGTGTAATTTAATCAATCTAAAACTAAAACAGGGAGTAATTAGGCATGCATGTACAAGGTTTCACCATGGAGGAATAAGAACCACCTCATTCTCATGAGACACTGACAGCCCAGTGTCAATTTCAAGAAGCCTTGTAGCGTTGCCGTAGCAGTAGGCCTAGTTCGATTTTAAATTTGTAAATACAACCAGCGGCAGGAAGAGAAATTGTACAACCATGGAGGTCTCAGACAGAAAAAGTCATCGGCGATTGCAATTGCAACAATGTCAAGGAGAAATCTCATTTTTGTTATGTTAAAAAACATAATTGTAGATAATGACGATGAGAAATAATCACCGGGAATTGCTTCCTATCCCGGCCGCGGCCCCGGCTTGCGGGCCGGCCCACGCCAGCTACGCCGGCGAACTACACGACCAAATTTCCCCTCAGCATTTGAGAAAGCAACGCATTCGTGGAGCGCTAAAAAACTTGCTTAGCTGCAATACTTGCTGATTGGTTTTGTTCTAAGAACAAACAGATCCCTTTTTACTACCAAACTTATCAAACTGTTACATGTATCAGCAACGAGTAGTGGTCCGAAAATTCTTCACGTGCGGCCATCTTCATGGACGGATCCATTGATATCGTAGGGGGCTTTAACCTTTCTTTGGACATCGTTTCTCGAATAAATCCTTTTCGAAAATTATGTTCCGACGTTGAAGAACTTATTTTCAAATAGTGAAATGTTTCAGACTTGACAAAAAGTATTATTTGTAATTTTGAAACAGTTGCAATGCTTGTAAATATTGACCTTAGGAAAGCACACCCGATACCGCAAAATGTTGGTGACACGTACGTCTGTACAGAGCGCTGTATCTACGCAGCACAAAACAGCACGTGCTTATTGCTTTCATAGCGAATGCGTGTACGTATTATGTTCTTATGAATGGCACATAGCAGCTAGCACCACGGTAGGATATCGTACGGGGTACATGCGGTTGGATCGTTGTTTATTTTTCGCTGTGTCGTACGGCCAGTGCGCAATGCTCAAAGTCGCTGCGCTTGTATACGAACAAACGGAATTGGGAGCAGATTTTTTTTATCGCAACAAAAATTTATAGCGTAGCGGTAGCATAGCGGCGCGATTTAAGCGTAGCGCTTATTTCCGAAAGCGTAGCGGGTGCTAGCGCTATTTGATGCCTGGCTAGAACACTGCCTACCACTATAAAACACCTTGTCAAAAACGTTTAATCCTTAAATTAAAGGACACCATTCTCTGCTAAACGCAGCAATTTGCAACATTTGTCAAAATGACAAGCCTGATCAGCGTACATTGTGTACGTGTAGCAATAACCACCAGGTCAAAACTCTTTAAGACAAAACTGCCTCAGAGTCTGTGAGCACACCATGATACCATCCCTGTATTTACCAGAGCGTCCGTACATGTATCTGGTAATGCCGTGTGGACAAATAATTGTCCCTTGGGTTTAATAAGAACATTTTTGCCAATGGAGGAAAAAAGCAAAATCTTCCTGTCAAAAGGCTGTCATGCCTGTACGGTAGGTTGATTCTAACATGAGACATGTCCCAACTGTATGATAGAGAGACGTAATACAAGTCTGCTTACATTTTGTTTGTTGGAGTGACAGGTATGAGATGACTGAGCACTGAGCTGGTGAAGAAAGCAGGAATGATGGACATCTTGAGTGTAGGAAGACGAACGGTGACGGCAATCATACAACCTGCAAATGACAACGCAAATGGAAATTGACAAGATTATTAGAAAATGTAAGAAATATTTCAACAGTTGAAATGTTCATGGGTGATTAATTAGTCAGTTGCAGCGTTTGGGGAGGACACATTTATCCCTCATGTGGAGTCCTGCACCAGATGTCATCAAACTCTTCGTAACTTACGATGCATCGCAGCGATGCGACGCGTCGTATCTCTACGATGCGTCGCAGCTGCGACGCGTCCTGCGATCCATTTCACAAAACACATCGTAAGTGCGACGCGTCGCAGGTGTATATATAGCACAACTCGGTGACTGTTTTATGTATTTAGTCAGCGTACAGTAAATAGTCGTCTGATATTCAACAGAGAGTCGTCGGATCTCAGCTCTAAATTTGTTAAAACGTAAAACAAAATGGCGGCCGTGCGATGCAATTTTGAAGGAAAACAAACTCTCATTGGACTGTATAGCTACTTTGAAATTTCAATTCTAATAATCCGGTCTTATTCATAATTATTCAATGAATTTTCTATTTACAACTTTACACACATTGCCTCGGTATTATAATCTGTTAATATAATGTTTATGGCATAAAACTGGCTTAGAAATGACTCTTCTTATTTTGCGACGACCACTAGACACGTCTTAACTTGCGACATGTTTTAAGCCGTTGTCAAGGAACTTACGAACAACAACACACGCATGTGTATGCGTGAAATAAGATACGACGTCGCGCTGTTACGTGACGTGTCGTCGTTCGCCGAGCTGCAACGCGTTGCAGCGCTTTGTGAAATCAGGTGCAGGACACTCCCATCCCCATATGCACATCCTCAGACTTTGTTTTCTCCAGCAGGTGCAATTAAATTCTACTAGAGAGACGTTACAAATATCTTAATTGACAGTGACACTGATTGCCTGTTTGATGGTGTTAACAAGAAAAACGCTACATGAAGGTACACATCGAAAGTTTAAATAGTCTGTGAACAGTTATATGGACATTGTATCCTGACATGTGCAATGTTTCAGCCACACTGCTACAAAAGAAATCAGTAGATTATCTGAACAGTAATAAAGACTCACTAAACGTCTGTGAAATCACAACTGAGTGACAGGTACTTCCTGAAGATGATGGGAACAATGGAAGTAAAAGCTACATGTAAGTCCTCAAAAAAACAATGTGTGTGTTTAGGATCCCCCTCCTGAGGACGGACAGAGCACACTGTTCGACACTCAACCAACCGGTTCTTTTCAGAATCACACTTCTTCCAAGAAGACATTTCTTTCCACGTGGTGTTGCCCGCAATTTTCATATATATTTTTTGGTGAATGTTACAAACAATCCCGTGTAAACATTGAAGAACGTCATGTGTACTACCATTCTGACCAAGCACTGTCAGAGTCAGACCATAGTGGTCAGACCTACATGTAGTAATTTCTGGTGTACCCTTCAATCTTACCGGGCACACTTATTTGATTTCAAGTCAACTTGATTGAATTTGTGTTGTCATGTCTAGGGTAGATGCTACGCGTACATACACATGTACATGTACATGTTCAACTCAAGCATATTATTTTTCGAGAAAAAAACATTGAACTGCAAATCTTGGACTTCCTACCACTACCTGTGTAGCTAAGGCCCCCCAAATAATTCTGCTTTTGATCACATGGCATTGAAAATAGGGTAGGTAGGTGGGAAATTTTAATTTTTGCCAATTTTTGTGTGTGAACGATCATATGGCGGCGTCTTCATGTAGTCAAGGATAAAAAGTAGAAATTAATGGTTTTGGGTGTTTTTTCCCCTCATTTTTCCCATAAAAAAAATTACAGTAGGGGCTGTCAGAATATGGTAGGTAGGGAAACCAGAAGCAGAATTTTGTATTTTTTTTTGCTTCTTGGTTGGTTCTTGGTTGGTTCTTCTCCTAAATACTCCACGTGGGAGTTTATACAGGAGGCCAGAAACACCGGGGCAAACCCCTTCTCTTAGCGATAAGTGTTTACTGGGTTCTTTTACGTGCATTTATACAACACACGGGACCCACGGCTTAACGTCCCATCCGAAGGACGAAGCAATAATGGTTAAGTGCTTTGCTTAAGAGCACAAGTGTCCGCCGGCGGGCTCTAACCCATGTCACTGTTGCCTCTGAAACACCAGAACGTGAGTCCGGTGTTCTTAACTGCTAGGCCATGACACTCCAATTACTTTAACAAGTAATCACTTTAACAATTGTTAGCTGTTTACCAAAGAAGAAGTGAATGACAATTTGACAGCCTCTTCCTGTATGTGATGAAAATCAAATTATACCAACGGCCACATTATCATATACATGTAGGCCTTATACAATGTGTAGAACAAGAATATAATGAGGCACCGTATTTCCACAGCTCACATGACCTTTGATTTGCAGTGGTTTGAGCGACTCATTCAGGCTGGACATATTTTATCAACTTCAAAAATGCAATTTGGATCTCATGCCATGGGTTACAAGATTGACTAGGAGCTGAAAAGAAGTGCTATTTACAGTTCTTCAGTACTGTACTCAAAACCGTTACTGCTACAGTTGAATACAAGTTATTCCATCTGAGTTTCTTCATCTGTCTCTTGTCGATTACATTTACTGTTTCATACGTGTAAATCCTCCTACACAAGAAAAATAGGAAAACAACTGACTTTAAACCGACTTTTAGTTTTGTTGACAACTCAAATCAACAATGGAAAGCAGCGTAAATGTAACTACAGACACCACTGCAAATACTGCAAAGGAGGGAGATATTACGTTAAACTCAGAAAAATCTGTGGAGATTTTTGTTGGTATTTTTTTGACCATAGTAGTACTGCTGAATTTTCTGCTGAATCCACTGATGTTGTGCGTCTTGTATCGAGTCACTACTATTCAGACAACCACCAAGATTTTCATGGCTTCTCTGACAGTGTCTGACATGTGTTCAGGAATATACTGGTTTATTAGAGTGCCAGGATTGTTTGCTGGTAATTGGCTGTTGGGGGAATTTCTCTGTTCAGCGTCAGGTGTCATCGGATATACATTTCAAGTCATGAGCCTTCTTTCACTTGTACTTCTAACTGTGGATCGTTATATTGCCATTTGTCGTCCTCTACGCTACCCTACACTTATGACAGTTCTCAGATCAAAGATTCTGGTCTCTGCTACATGGACAATAACTGCGATACTCGGTATTCTGATTTATGGGGTTTATGATCAAAGAAGGATCCAACAAGATGGGTCTCATCATCTTTGCTCATGGAAATTAAACAACTGGAGAACATACATTGCTCTTACTGCAATCTTTCTTGCACTAATTACAATATGTATTCTGTATGTACGTATTTCCCTGATAGCTCGCAATCAAGCCAGACGCATTGCTGCTGAAAACCAAGCAGGCAATGGTCAAGGTGGGCGGAGAATAAACACCAGATCAACCACCACCATCATCATCATAACAGGGACTTTAATCATCACCTGGATTCCATCTGTAATCCTGTATGTCATCTCACTTGCAGCAACTTCTTCACCCTACACCATCTATTTACTAACCTACTTTGTTAACACCTGTGTCTTGTCAAATACTTGGCTTAATGTCATTATTTATTACTTAAGGAACAGGGATCTTCGTCAGACATTACGTGCCTTACTTTCGGATTGGTGTCACAGGTTGTTTCATGCATTGCATGTACATGTATAGAGACATATTAATGTTCTTAAAATCTTTGAATTGTCGAAATTCATCATTAATTTTCCGCTACGTGTTAATGAATGTAGCATTTGTAAACTAACATGTGATTCATTTTTGTTTCTAATTTAACCCTCCTGCTGCTGAAACTGTCACAGATGGTCGCAACTTCCTTCCTCTCCCCCTGGCATACCCTTAACAAACCAATGGGTCACTCCACCAATATTGACCCAAGTCATAACAAGGCTCAGAATGCACATTTTCATAGGAGGGTTTTGATGTTTTTAATGCGTTTTTAGTTCTTTACTGTGTAAGGTGGTTAGATGCTTAATTACTAATAATTAGGTAGGGTTAGAGGCGTCTGTCTCTGGGAAAGATGAGGACATCACCGATGTCAGCAGGGTTAGGCTTAAGTAATATATTCTACCTGCTGGCGAGACAGACGTATCCCCATACTGCGGTTTGGGTACTGGCGCGGTGACATGACATATTAATCCTTTGAGTCTTTGTAAACCGTAGTTAATCGTAGTCACTGTTATGCACTATTGACCACTAGTATACAAATTATTTTTAATTTAATTAAGAGTTGCTATCAAACTAGAAAATGTGTCATTTTTGGAATAATACCGATATCAAACTTATACGTGAATAGAGTATGGCAGTACGGTACCATAAAATCATGTAGTCTGGTTACAGTTGTGCATTGTACCTGCCACTACCTTTTAAACTAAGCTGTTGCTAATATGTTAACCAAAGTCACACTATTTTTAACATGTGAAATCCAAACTTAAAGGATATAGAAATTTAAGGTTTCATAGAGAAGCAAGAACTGAGTGTTACAGTGTATGCTGCAATGGAAGATACATGTATACAATGTTTTATGTATACTGTGTTACTACATGTACATGTACATGTAGCACATTCAAAAATATTGTGCTTTAGTGGTGCCTAATTCTAATCTGGTAGAGTTTAGCCTACAGGTGCTACATGTAGTATGATCATCCAGCATGTACATGTAACTCACGCAAACATTCCCGACATATGTGGGCTAGATAAAACTTTTGTATGTATTGAATAATGCATTTTTATGTTGCGAATTAGAAGAATCTCAAACTTAAGGAGTGTGATCTTTGTTTTTTGTTGTAAACCTATAGTTTAATTGATGAGCCATGCGTAATAAATTCAGCAGTTCAATATAATTGAACACTGCACTAGTCTACAACTCCACATACTAAATATTAATTTATGTGATTCAATTTTGGTCATTTGCGGCTCTTTCCTTTGCTAGTATTAATTCTTTTTCCAAATTCTGTCTGATTCCGCCCAGCACCACTCCTAAGCTATAGGCCTACCAGCATTGATTAATTTTCTAGCAGATGTACATGTACATGTATATCCACGCACTAGCTAATGGTGCAAAGGGCACAGCCTAATGTGACATACAGGTAGGCGCCATTTCTCTACAGCAGCAACAACAACAACAGCAGCCAATTAATGTGGAGTAAAAGTAACCAAGGATAAAAAAAAATGAATTAATCTTTGGCCATTACACATTCCGTTTTAATACATGTACATATTTCTGGGAATATCAACAAGTACATGTGCTAAAAAGTCTACACAAAACAGGCATGAGCAAACATCCCCCCCCCCCCAGCCCGACCCAAAAAGCATGAAACAGATCAAACAGATCATTTTAAAGACGTTCTGTTGTGCCCTTTCCAGATCTAGGATTTGAAAGCCCAGTTAATTTAATGAGCTTTCTTTTAGTAAAACAATCAGTCATGTTCTTTTCCAGTAACTGAATTTGAACACAGTTTCAAAATTGTGTCCACTGACCACAGCATCACATTTAATTATTTATCATATTTTCATGCTTGAGACTATTAGTCACTTTATATATACTTTCAAGTACTTAAGGTATTTTATACATGCAACAAATTTGGTAGTTAGGCCTCCTTTTGTGTTTTGATACCTCAGTGATAAAACACCCCCACTTTGCAAAATCAGGAACAAAATATTCACAACTCTCCCCGGTGTTCAAAACACCCATCAAAGTAAAGCTGATTTCATCATCTTCATTTTCTGTTCAATATTTTTGGGGTAATCCATTGACTTTTGGAAGAAAATTTCAAGTGATGTGACCCGATGCATACGCAACATATTTGAGAGAATGTCAAGTCAGTAACCCATGCAGTTACTCTGCAAATCGTGCGTAGGTTATTGTGTTCACGTGCACGCGTACACACAGCACGGATAAGCAGGGTACACGTACGCACAGCAGGGCTGCCAACTTTGAGTAAGAGCAGAGAGAGTGAGAATTTGGCAATGGAGTTGGATAAGAACTACGGTAATATGTTCCAAGCCGCTAACAGCGTCAGGTTGCAGCATTCTTTCCAAGACGTCCAACCTGGGCTAGGGGGCAGGGACCAGACCGCTCCGCGGTTTTATTTTCCCAAACTACATCTACATACATGATTGTTAAGCACCCTCTACGATACTTTTACGATACGTACGCAGTCACAGGTACATAGGCCTCATATAATAATTTTTTCCTACATTTTGGCGAGCAGTGAGATATGCGATACTGTCAGTCGATAGACATCGTGATTTTGCACCGCGAGGTTGTGGGTTCTACAGTCCCTGTTGTCCCCATATTTTTTCTTTTCTTTTCTTCGCGTATGTTTCAGCCCCATAGACCGTGCGTGCATTTAGTTCTTCTTCTCACGCATGCGCAATGGTTTCCTTCGCGTCGTCAGCTTGCAAACAGCGGTAGCAGACGACGCACTGGTTTTCATGTCTTAAAATGTATCCTTCTCAAACGTACTTAAAACCTAAAAGATGATTCAAACAAAGACCAAGTGAACAAAGATATAAATTGCCTCTACAGTGTGGTAACGGCGCTAAAAACCTTTTCAAATATATTTTAAAAAAACAATAATTATGGACAAAAAAAAGTACAAAATGAAAAGGAATAACATCGTTCGCTTTTGAGTTTGGTTTACACATTTGGACAATTGGAAAGATTTCAATATACGAAGTTCACTAATTTTTCTCTGTATTGACTAACAAGCCCCCAGATAGCAATTTCATGTCATCAAAGTCAATTTGAGCAGTGAGAAAATACAAGCATTTTCTTAGAAAACACTTAGAATTTTTCAGTCCAATCTCATAGGGTTTGTACACAGGGTGTTGAGTGAACTTCGTATATGGAAATCTTTCCGGACAATTTGCCGGGTTTACCTTAGATCAGCCGTAGTACCATCGGAAAGGATGATAGATTATTTTCATTTTACAAGTGATTTGATGTAAGAAGGAAACCTGTAGCTTATAAAAATCGTCATTTTTCGAGTAAACCCATTTTGAAAGCTTCGTGCACAAATACACTGGTCCCAGTGCCCTCTGTGATCGTGAAAAAAAAAGGCATCAAATACTCTGTTTTTTTTGCGCTAAGGTGTGCAAAAGTGACTTTGATTGCCTTACTGCTTACATTCCTGTCCACATGGAAAGAAAAATTTATCAAAGTACTTCGAGCGTGATGTTGACCGATACTTCAGTGGGTCAAAGTCAAACTGCGACTGCAGGCATCCATGTTTGCTGATTACCAGTATTTCATATTTTGCAATGTTTTGAGTGCGCATGCGCGCAAACTAAATGAGCGGCTGAAACATACGTGGGGAAAAGTTCCATACTCAGATGTCAATTTATCAGCTGCCAAACATATTTATTTTCACTTCACCTTGTCATTTGAACCAAGAGAAATCCAGGAAGATGTATAAAGGTGAAAAAATTTTACTCAAAATGTGTTTTTAGAGCACATTTTGGATGCATACGTCGTGCAGAACTAACTTGAAGCAGCCGGTCAAAACTGATTGTAGTGGCTGAAAAGACAGCGGTACGTTATACACGTGACATCAACAACCATGACGTCGCATGAGCCTGCCAATGATAGTGCAATACGTCATTATGAATATTTATTTTCTCATGAATATTTAGTTTATTTCAATGGATACTTCAAATACGTCCAAAGATTGATTATTGCAACAGCGATCGTGCGCGGCCTACATGTAGCTGTTAAGAGTCTCGTGTATCAAGCAAGCGTCAGAGGTTCGAATCCCGATGAAGTAACTGACTGATTAATAAATAGAAATTAAAGAAAGGAGAGGGTGAGAGTAGAGGAGGGAAAGTGGAGGAATAACCATAAAAGATGTAACTTTTGGCGCTAGAAAATTAATTGAAAAAAGTGACGTCCGAGTACGGATTTTTTTCCCATACGTGTCTTACCTGAGGTTTCAGAATATTTGTTTTAAAACCAAAATCCGAATTTCATTAATTTCGAATTCATTTCTTTATCATGTGTTTTACTGTTTATTTCTAATTGTAGGCTATATCATGTCCTATATTTTCTTCTCATGCTTTAACTTAAGAAAAGTAGGGCCTACAGCTACTCCAAAACGCCATAGCGTACACCCAAAAATTCGCGACCGGTCCACCAATGGTAATCCTTACTTTTAGGACCCCTTTCCTATATAAGGTTAAAAGACTCACCAAAACAGCTGACTAAATGACACTCAAAAGTGACATTCTGATATTTATTGACACATTTGAACATTTGGCAATGACACCTCTTAAATATCAACAGGTTTGATTTTGTAGAAAGAGGGCAGGGTTTTGATTTATGAGGGGTTAAAGACGACGATGACAAACAGAAAATAAATTTAAAAAGCAAGATGGCGAACTGCAAAAAAGGTAGGAAAGTCGCATTTTCTTTGAAAGTGCTTTCAAAATTATAACTAACATGAGTTTGTCTGAAGAAAAAAGACTTCATTAGCCTGCAAAAGTCACTTTGGTACTGGACAGTCATCTGCAAAAGTCAGTTTTGAACAGAACTCGTACAAAATAGAGGTGTCCTAAAAGTAAGGATTACCCCACCGGTCACCAATACCATAATTATAAACAGCCCGTCAGCCTAGGTGTGGGAAACCATGCCCACACCAAGGCAAACGCTTGGGAATGTCGTCCGGAAACTGGGCAACATGCTGGTTTCACCATGCATTAGGTTTTTAAAATATTACAACATTAATACTAAACTCCTGTGTCTACTTACCTCGTTGGAGTGATCTTGCTCGTACGTTCCACAGATTTATATGTCCAGGAATCGTCAAATGCATCACAAATTACCCCCCAAAAAGAAACCAAAATTATGTGATTGTGAACACGTGAATTTTCCAATCGACAGCCATTTTGAATATGCGCGCGCAGGCCGCAGACTGTGTTCGCTGGTGCCACCATGGAGAAATAAAACACAAGCGAAATTGCTATTGAAACAGGTTACCAGTGCCAGGGTTTTATTGGTCTTTCTCTGCGGACTCGGAAAGTTTACGCTTTAGATTGGCGGATCAATCTACCAGTGGATTAAAACAAATGTGACCCACCATAAATAAAATATAATAAACTAAGACACATTAAACAAACGAACCACACCACCCCACCCCCCAAAAAAAATAATAATAATGCAGAAAAAAGTAGCACATGCCTGCTATCCCCCTCTTTGATCCCCTTGAGCTATATAAGCTGGATCCTCCCGCGCCAAGCACCTCCCAGCAAGGCGGGGAGCTTCAGGTGAGGGGTATAGTATAGTACGACCTGTTGTAGAAATACTCCCATCGACTATCGACCACTGTCACGCTGAAAATAACATAATTCTCGTCGATCACACCCACCGCCCGAACCACAAAAAAAAAACAGTCTTGTACAGTACTAATAGTTGTAAAGTAACGGTTGATTTTAATTTACATTTTCTTTTATTGCTATGCTAAGTGCGGTCCACGATCATCCACAGACAAACGCATATTATTTACAAGCTGTACACGCCGATCTCTGTTAAAGTTATAATCTGATCAATTTGGTTCATAACTATATTATACACTTTTTTTGTGGATTAATAATTTTCTTTTATCCAGCTTGTGATAAACTCGGTACGAATACCGTGTTTCAGAAAATCTAACGGGCGCATGATTTTCTCGACGCCCAAAGTAAAAAAATAACCCCTTCTTATTTCTAGTACATCATTCAGTCAACCACATACATGTACATGCCTGATTAATTGCAACTTTCAAGAAAAACGCTTTTCAAAAACAGGTCGCAATTAAAGGGAATATACAACATTTGCAAATATCTATAAATTGATCCATTTCATCTTTAGTGGAGTCAGGGAACTAGACTACTTGAACATTTTTGTTTTTCTTGGTTTTTCCAGCATTTTCGATCACAAAACTTCAAACATGTCAGTGGAACAATATTTTATCTATTATAAACAACCCCTCAAATAGTTCATTTCTTAAAATTACAGCAAAAGCCAATGATGTACATTCCCTTTAATAACGTTTTCTGAGTTTTTGTGGGGAAAATAAAAGGCATTTTTTATTAAACGGGCAACTCGCATATCATGTATTTTTTCAACAACCATTGGCTTTTTACTGAACATATCACTCTCAGACTTAACCCTGAAGAAAATAAAAGGAATCTAAAGCATTCACACAAAAGTAAAATTGATAGGTTATTGTGTCACATCAAAGTATATGGCATATCAATAAGTCCACTTCAAATGAGAACACTATCTCCGTTTGCCAAAGTGTCTGTGGCAACACTTTTTGAGGAGAGCTAGGCCCATCATGTGGTACACAGCAAGATAATCCAAGAATTCGAAGAGTGTTAGGACACTTGCTCCAAGTAACAGACCAATCTCGCCGCCAACATCACCTAGAGAGAAAAAGAAAACAGCATTGAGCATTATGCAAGTATTGTCCAATATCGAATTGTTATTCCAGTTTTAAAGGTTTATTTATTCACGTGGGGCGAAGATAAATTAATTATGTAGGCCTATGCCCCTGACATAAAAAGGAATTTCAATATTGACTCATTAGTTTGGATTCTTACTTGTTAAATCGTAGAATTCATAGGCTCCTTTATGTTCAATGATAGTGACTCTCATGTCCTCAAAGTAAATGTACAAATCCACGATGTTGTTTCTGAAATGAAACGGGAATCTAAGTCTCTCAACTGCAAGAGGGCGCTGTAATGTTTCTTTTTATCAGTGAATCTAAAGAATAAAATACTAACTGACTCTTCGAACATTTCATACAGTTACTAGTTTGGCTCGGTCTAGACAAGACTGATACAGCTCAGATGCTTACCAAATTTCCGTTTTCCCAGTCAACTCAATATTCTATTTGGTGAGGAAAGTGAATGAAAGATTTAAAATGAAAGAAACTGGACTGCAACAAACTGACCTGATTTCTTCTTGTGTCATGTTGTATTTGTCACATAATGTTGGTAGAGCGTACTGTGCTGGTGTAGCCGTCATGCTCACCCGAGTTTGAAATTGTTCCTCAAGGCAAGGCATATTACACGGACAGTCCACACCCACTGGAACAGAAACAATTAACCAATCCAAGCATCCAATCAAAATAAGGCACCAATCATCGATTACACTGTCTTAGCAGTGATGTATGATGTGAGATTTAAGCAACGGTTGACTTGTGTGACGTATATTCTTTAGGTACGGTTTGGACAATTATTATTTGGGTGTTGAAACATGTTTTATCTCACCTAAAGCATTGAACGAACATGCAGTCGTCTCAAAATCACAAACTTCTTCATCACCACCTACAAGAGGGCAAAGGTCATAATGAATTATACAAAACAAGGGGCGTTTCTTGATCATCTCCGTACTTCGGCTGCAAGATCTGTAGCCCTTCAGGATCAAGCAACATGAAATCAGTTTAAGAGTTAGAGACATTGAAAATATTGTTTGAAAGAACTTGAGTCTGGTTCCCGGTCACTCATTATAATCTTTGTTTTGGCGGGGAACCAGGCTAGACGCTTCTTTCCCTGGTCGTGTGTGTTATAATGCAACAAATATAAGTGCACAAACCACAGAAGTGTCCTTCACAGATAGCGATATTTCGCACTGTCGCCGCTGAGGGCGCAACCAGACGACTTACCAGGCGTCCAAGGTAAGAAGCATCCACATTCCTCAAAGGCAGCGTCCGTCAGACATTCGATCAAGCACGTATTAGGCGTGTAGGTAGCGAAGTATTTCAGACCACCGTCTGTACAGTTGGTCACGTATGGAGATTTCTTGCCTTTAATCTGAAATAGAAAGCATATTGATTAATACGATTACTCTATCTCTCCTGAGTGCCTTCAAGGCTGACTTTCATATTTAAGATTGTGAGTAATCAGCAAAATATTATCAACGTTGAACATGTTGCAAATACGTATTACTCGCACTAGCCGGTGAGCACTCTTTCAACACACATTTTTGATGATTAACTTGAGTGGTCCTCTTTCCCCATTTTGCGACGTATAAACCTAATCCAAAAATGCATCTAAAACTCTCTTTTTTTCAGAGTGGGGGAAACCTTTGTGGACGTGGGCAAGTCCACGCAACGTCTTCACTGGTGCACCATATGGACATCTTGTGTTCACAGGTCCACATTAGTGACTGCACTGCCAAACCCACACATAACACACCTAACACAGACGTGTTTTTTTTTCTGCCATGAGTATTGAAATTGTGATTTGCTTTGGTTCTCATGATTGCATAAAAGCATAACGATCAGCAGGATAAAACGAGTACCTACTATTGTTTTAGTGAGCGGAATAAAAGTAGTGAAGCCAGGAGCAGCTTGTATAATACCGGGGTTGACAGATGTAGCGACGTCATATCGATTATGGATCAATATCTGGGGGAAAAAAGTGTAGACTCTTTAAAAGGAAACTGATTTTAACATTGAAATCAGATTATGGAATGTACATTTTATGTATGGAATCAGTTATGGGCGTTGTGCAAATTTTACAAAGATTATTGGTAAAGTTGTCAAATATTACCTAAAAAAAGACAATTTGCGCTGTTATTTTAATTGAAACAATGTGTCAATTGGAAAAGTTTTAGGGGTTTTTTTAATCCAAAAAAATATCTAAAAACAAGGTTTTCACTTTGCACACCAGGCATTCTTAGACAGAAATGTTGACGTTTATGCTGTGGGATAAGATCAGCCCGCGTATATACGCTAAATACACCGCCAAATATTATGAGTTTATAATTTGAATGTGTATAAACCCATCAAGGTGTCTTTGCGCAAGAGGATTTACGCAGTGTATTATTTGCGTGGGCGCAAAAAGGTAATGGTTCAAAAGTGCCCTGCTCATTGACAGCATAACGTTTTACATCTTACCACACAGAGAGAGGTAAGTACCGTGTACTATGATGTAGAGAGGCCAACTATGCTCGTTGTGAATAGTAACATCATGTCAAGTTTTGAAATTCAAACTGTTTCAAGTGATATGTTTACCCTGAATCCCGCCGTATCGTACGGTGTTGCCAAATAGTCATATTGTTCTAGATTCAATCTTATCCGTAATCCTTCCTCGGAGGTGGTTCCATTGACCACATAAGGCGACGCATCTCCGCCCGCTTGACTCACGTTTCCACCGTTGAAAGTGTAGCACAGCCCCAGATCTGTCCAAACCATCTAAACGGCCGACAAAATGGGTAGAAAGCATCAAAACACTTTCAGTTTGTTTTAGACTGACAAACAAAAATTCGGGTCCGATTATCATACCATTTAAAGAAAAATTAACCTCCGACGAGATTTGTCGGTAACGTTGTGCATAAATGCAGTTACTTTTTCTTTTTTTTGCCCCATCATCCGTTCAGTTGAGGAGAAGGGACGAGGAACTGCAATATTTTTTTTTAATTACGTTGCCTGTTGTCTTTAGAAATGAAATTTTAGCGACACAGTTGATCCAAGTTAGGCCCAAATTGTTTCAGACCTATAAAAGTGATTACGAAAAACGATTAATCATATTTGCTCAATCATCACCTTGAAATCTTGAGGACCACAGTTGTATCCCTGCTTCCACTGACATTCAAGCAGCATATCTTCGATTCGATGTCCCCATCTTTCATAAACCTCATTCACATCCCAATCAGGTAAGGTTATATTCTCATAAACGTCCAAATCGACTTGTGACTGGGGTATGGAAGTCTTGGTGACGTAAGGCAGAAGGACAGGTATGATAGATTCCCAGCCAGAATTGATAACTGCTGATTTCTTGAAGGCGTTGTAGTTACAGATTGTAATAGCTGGTAGAGTCTGGTTGGGCTGAGTTATGTAGGTTAAGGAGGTAGAGGTGTCATACTTGAGGAATTTCTGTAGGTGGTCAACGGTGGTGACAATGAATCCAATAAAAGCGGCTAGGACGAGAATCAGCCATACAAATCTATGGATGGATCAATATTTGAAAGCATGCAAATTAAAAATATCCATATTCCATGATTTTAAACTCTGTTGGGGATTCAACTCACGAAAACCAGCGATAATGACACAGGCATATAAGTTATTACATGCTCACCACAAGACAATCAGTTGAACGAGTGAAAACCGGTTTTCTCAGCTGACAAGAAATATCGAATTTAGAAATAATCATTTTTCACGAGCCTTCCGCTGGAACTCATGGTAACATTTTGTAGTCCACTGTTTCTTTTCTGTTTTATTATTGTTAATTACTCCTCTATAACCTCTGGGGAAAAACTTTAGGAGGACACGGAATTATCATTTTTTAATATTTCTTCACAAATTACTATTAACGTACCACAAAGCTTCAAGTTGATTGAGCCACATTTTTATTGATCACGTGATTTCAGATCAAATTATGGGAGTCAAAAGAAAGGGTCAATAATTAAAAAAACAACTTATGGCTGCCTGCAAATATACCCAACTTATCATACAATGCAATGAAAATAGACATTTTCAGTAATGAGTTATTTGCAATTAAAGCTGAGGGTCATGCTTCGTGTTATTTCTATTTTTCAGCGGTCTACTTTGAGCTTATCAAAAAATATTTCGACCAAACAGAGGTACATGTAAGAAGTGATATGTCAAGCGCGCGATGATGGACTTAATCCTTAAGTATACGAAATTGAGAAAAGGGGAAAAATGACCTTTCGATTCTCAGGGACTGGCAGGCATACAAGCAAATTATAAGTAAGTGAATATTATATTAATCCCTCATAGTATTACACAGCAACAAAAACATGGTAATCCGGACCAATAAAAGGCTAAAACGTCAATCTGCGACATCAAAGGGGAAAATCTAAGCTTTATTTTCGTCAGAATGATCGACATAATCTCCTGCTCCAAAACAGTTACACATATATGAAACTAACGAAGGTTAAACGTAGGACAGTTGCAATCAAAAATCCATTAACACTTCACAGAGCACATAATATTAAAGTATTATATTTGCTTGATTTCCAGTTTCCGACTGCCACTATATGAACCCAAACATTAGAGGGCGCCACATGTTATCGATGAAGACGCATCGTCAAGTACTCACCTCCTGAATTTGTGATGTTTGGGATTCGTGACGTATTTTATTCCATGCAAAGATGTATCTGAAGCAAACTCTCGAAACAATTTTGTCTTGTCCTTTACTTCCTCACAGACGGGGTCATCAGCAATCTGCCTTCGTTTAGTCCCATCGTTTAATCCACTCGTCGATGATGAATTGTCTGTTATTGCGAAGACTGACTCCCCAAATGAGCGTGTTGGGTCGTCTGCGCCGCCGTTCGAAAGCGCCTTAACACGGGCCGAGGATTTACCCATGGTCGCTCAGTTCCAAACTCTTGGCACTATTTATTTCTACTGCTACCCCGGACAGTTTTATGAACAACAATCCTAGTTCACATTTCTTGCTGAAAACTAACAGGTCACTCATATCACAAAAGATACACAACACCTTTTCAATCATGCGACGGCTGAGTGATCATACAGCAAAAGTAGACGAAACCAATAAATGCACACTGGCTATAATGCAGGTCAGGTGCTATGGCAACGCGTCATGATCACGTTCCATTATAAAGTACAGACGTTTATCCATTACCCGCATTTCTTGGTAAGCCTATCGAGCAGTAAATGAAAGTCTAATTGTTTTGGTATTTGGTGCTATTAGTCACGACAATTGGCTTTGAATGAGGTTTTGAATTAAAGAAAGTCATTTCTCAGGCGAAATCTTCACCACAGCTACTGCCAAATATAAATATTTGCCTTTGAAAGAGGGAGGCACTATCCGGTTCGTAAGTGTGACGTCATCTCAACTTACTGTACATGGTGTAGCATGGCACCAATGGAACCGGAAGTTAACGCAACTTGAGTGATTATCCAATGGGCGCTCGTAATCAGTGGTGCGTGCGCGTGTATGACGAAGTCACTTACGAACCGGATACCAGGATCAAAAAGGGGGCCTTCTATTTTTTGGATGAATATATTAGTGTTCAGATTTTTTTGGTGTGGATCTTAACGGACATTTCGTTTTTTAAACAAACGTTCGTTGTCCTAACAAATAAATAATATCTCCATAATAAACTTATCTATTTGAATTTGAACAGAAAACAACAATACGAAAATCTTCCTGAATTCAGGGCAAATTATATGTGCAATGGTTTATTTCACAAATTATATCCGTGGTATGAACAAAAAGCCTCCATAATTCTGCTGCATTCATAGTAGAAATGCACATCAATCAACTATTTGGGTAACACAGATAACCCAAACAAACTCATCGGAAACTATGAATTAAATTAACTGTACAAGCAACGGCAATTGTATAATATATTAAGCCTTACTAAAAGACTTGCATGTTGTAAACTAAATAAATAAACAGTATGCAATAACAACAGATTATTATTAGTAATGAGACAATGGCACTGTAAGGTATATGTCAGTTTACAATTTGAAAGAAAACCTTTGACGGGTGAAAAGCATTTTTTTTTTGAGAAACGCCGGGGAGGGGACAAAACCCAGATAGGCTGACAACCAATCTCTTGCACCTGTTGGGATTCGAACCCCTGGTTTACCAGAGATGAAAGGCAAGGCGAATTTAACTGCCAAATAGAGCGGATTTAAAACACGTACTTATGTGCGCATGTCGAGCTTAGATAAGGGAAAGTATAGTGCTATGCATTTTCAATTAATTTAGTATTCGATTACTGAAACTTGGACTTTGAGGTAAACAGCATTATGAATATCAGGTATGTTTTGATATAATTGTTCAGGGTAGATGATTTACTGATATTTGACAGATTTAAAAGATGAAATTTTCCTTGCGGAAGCTCTCAAATCATGGGTGTCAACCACTCAACTTTCAATATAACCTTGGAGAACAGACATTTTGTGTCACCTTCTCCAGACAGTCTAGGCCTACATACAGTTTTCGAATATTCTATTTGGTAAAATTCTTTTTGGATATTCAGTGGATGATGGAATATTCTGACATTTGGTAAAGCACATCTCTAGGAAAGAGTGAAAATATTTAGACATGGAGGGGAATAGAAATCTATATCCAAACCACTTTAATACTGATATATCTATATGCCAGCAGCTTGTAATAACTTCGTACAATAGTTGGTCTTAAAAAGTATAAAATGACCAAATACCATTTAAAAGACAGAGTAGACCATTCTCATCAGTACAAAAGTAGCTGACCAAAATATTGTGAAAAAAACCTGACTTGGTTTAAAGATATAAATGGCACTAAACTCCCTGTGAAATTATTCCTTGGAGCATGCTGTAATTTTGAAGTAAACAATAAAGGGAATTTCCAAAGATGTGTCAAGTGACACATTTTTGGAAATTCCCATGCATATCGCCCCTTGCATTCTAATTTGTAGTTGGTGTCTAACTGGGCAAATCGGTGAATGAGTGCAAGTGAGCCAAATTGAGAATAATGTCCAACATGATGATTTCAAGTTTGTGTCTTGAGAGGGCACAATTCGAAATATGACTTGGCAACTTTGGAATTCAAACCGTGAGCCAGAATATTGTGTTTATGTTTGGTCTGTTTTCTCCAAATACACAGCATTCACAGAGCTCAAATTTGATCAGATTTGTCGTAAAGCACAAGTCTTAAGATCTTGAGTACTTTTGTTGCTTCAAAAATGAAAAAATGCACAAATGACATTTTGTCTACTCTACCTTTAAAGACGTATACTAAACTACTTATTAAATTTTGCCAACTCATTTCCCTTTGAGAAAACATTATCAGTAACAAATTTGCCTAAAGACATAGCTTTTACATTCTTATGACAAAGGACGTTATGGTAATACAAGTCACATATTGTGGCAAACTAAACCCCAAAACCTGCTTGGGCACCTGAATATATGAGCCTCATTCTGTCAGATTGGATCATAAACATGATATAATTGACTGATGTAAGTGGTGGGTGGGTAGCGAAAAGCCTCTTCGATGTGTTTCCTAATTCATTTGGACAATTGATGCTATGATTACATGGAAATATGCCAAGCTTTGATCAAATCTTATATAATTTCATGTTCGTAAAAGCGGAAAGTCAGTAATGTGAACACGTCTCCAAGCCTAAAACCCGAGACCAAGCCGATCACTGGGAAAACCCCATACACTAACTTCCAGTGACAGCCTAGAGGCAAATGAGAATTTCATCAAGTAAGCAAATCAGTTTTTTTCTGATTTATGTGCCCGATGACCAGGGGTAATAATAGAGTCACATGAGCAGTACTTTATTAGGAGAGCATTTTTGGAAATCACTTAATTACCAGAAACAGGAATGAATGAAATGAAATAAATAAGATGAAAGAAAAATAATTGAAACAGCAAGAACATGATGTAGCCTGAAAAATTGATATTTTCATTTAGATTATATGAGAACTCTTAAAACTGACCAGTATTTTTTAACATACCAATACAGCCCCCAGTGCTGTGCAAATATGATTGACCTATTTACAATTGTGGTGCATCACTGTCACCATGGATCAATTCACCAAAAGATTTGAAGGAAAAATTACTAGAAATGAAAATAAAGGGAACGTGATTGAGAGGATGTGTTGATAGCTAAGACAACTCAAATGTTGGCCAACTTGACTAAACCCAATGTGACTGATGAGACAGCTTGATCCCTGTAATGATTTGATCATCTGTGCATTCAAATGAAGAGGCCGTTGAAAGTTATCCATCACTGAGCTTCTTCATTCAAATAAAGCAGTAAGTATGGCAATAAGTGCTTCAAATGGAAGTGAGGTTCAGTTCCCATTAGCTCGATGGTCGAGTCCTTCAGCAACTTTTTGAGTATTTTTCTTACAAGCTTTTGGAAGCACGGGGCAAATGAAGTGTTTATATCATTACATTTGTGAAGGGCAGAGCTTATTATTGAAATATATAAGAGGCTATTGGTTTACTATCAGCTGTCAATATCTTGCTCTTTAGCGGATCTAGATGGGTTGCAACCCCCCCCCCCTCCCCCCCAGCCGCTGACTAATATTACACTAGCCAAATGGGCCAACACATAACAAACGGAATGCTAAAGTTCCTAAATTTATACTCTAATTGTATTACAACGCATGGAGAAAGCATCTTAATTTCAAAATTTTCCGGGGGCATTCCCCCCTGGCAGGGTCTGCCTTCAGCAAGCCTTAGACTCACCCCCCCCCCAGTTTCTTGAAAGCTAGATCCGCCCCTGTTGCTACTAAACTTTGAGATCTTGATTTTCTTGAACCATCCTTGCTGCCAATCACAAGAGCAAATCTCTAATAGCTGCGTAGTTTGGATACTTGCACTGGTCAGATTGGTAGCAACAATGGTTCTTACACCTGTAAGTCTGTGGAAACAGAGTTCTCACAGATGAGTTTTGCGAATCAAACTGAGTAGATCCAGGCCACAATGAACAACGGACAACAATTCATTATGTACTGTGGGGTGGGATTCTAATATGCACTCCTAGCTTACACGTCATTACAGCTGCTATACAGTATACACTGACGCTTGCTCAATCTCCTCGTCACTAGGGGGCGCTCTTAAATGGAAGAACTCTTTGACGTTGTGTAGGATGCCCCGGTTGTAAGGGTTGAAGAAGTGGCCATTGGCATCTTTCAAGTATTCATAGCGTTTGAAATTCACTCGTTCATTGGTGTTGAGATTTTTAACTGCCATGTACCACTGAAAGAAAGAAGAAGGAATTTATCATTTATTCATGTTTATAATATCCATGACTTTCCCAAATTATTTTGGAAAACTTCAAAAGAACAGTGCAATCTAATTAAGTGCAATAAAACCAACTTCCAAGTGCCAAATCAACTTCAATGAAGAAATGTACACACAACATTTTCATTTTGATTAAACCATGCAAAAGTACTAGTGCTCAATTGTACTCGCCTGAAACAGCGCAAATAAAATCAATTCAAACCGAACCAACAAATTGAATATGCAAATCTGGGGCAAACTCAACACATGAAATTTGATAACCAATTTACCTGTTGTTTCTGACGTTCAGTTTGCTTTTGATAACAAAACCTGATGTGCTACGGCTGAGTGATTTTCACTTGGAAACTTGTGTTCTTGAAGTTCTTGAAATAGTGCGTTTCAGCACAGCCATGAAATGCAATGTAAGTCTCTGTTTTCTATTAGCTAGGAACTTTGTGGACATTAAAGGTATGTTTTATGATGCTATCATGGGTCTTAAGAGGAATAACGTCTACAACTGTTTATATATTAAAATTACAATGTTGGAAATGATGCAACAGGCTTTTCAAAATAGTTCCTACGAAGTACTACATGAGGTAAACAAACATTATGCAGATCTTGTATCTCTTGTCCCACTACTACTGTAGATGAGTGGAATAGTTACGGTAATAATTGATTTAAATCAAATCCTACATTTTCATGGACACACATTCAAAATGTGTCCATACTGATGGAAGTGGAACATCAACTTAAACATGCTAGATACTAGAATACCTGTGTTGAACATGACACACACTATGCATACCAACTATGCATAATACGATAATTAAGACACATAAAGACTGGGAAACCCAAGGTACACACATGAAGACTGGGAAACCCAAGGTACACACATGAAGACTGGGAAACCCAAGGTATACACATGAAGACTGGGAAACCCAAGGTACACACATGAAGACTGGGAAACCCAAGGTATACACATGAAGACTGGGAAACCCAAGGTACACACATGAAGACTGGGAAACCCAAGGTATACACATGAAGACTGGGAAACCCAAGGTACACACATAAAGACTGGGAAACCCAAGGTACACACATAAAGACTGGGAAACCCAAGGTACACACATAAAGACTGGGAAACCCAAGGTACACACATGAAGACTGGGAAACCCAAGGTACACACATGAAGACTGGGAAACCCAAGGTACACACATGAAGACTGGGAAACCCAAGGTACACACATGAAGACTGGGAAACCCAAGGTACACACATGAAGACTGGGAAACCCAAGGTACACGCATGAAGACTGGGAAACCCAAGGTACACCCATGAAGACTGGGAAACCCAAGGTACACACATGAAGACTGGGAAACCCAAGGTACACACATGAAGACTGGGAAACCCAAGGTACACACATGAAGACTGGGAAACCCAAGGTACACACATGAAGACTGGGAAACCCAAGGTACACACATGAAGACTGGGAAACCCAAGGTACACACATGAAGACTGGGAAACCCAAGGTACACACACGAAGACTGGGAAACCCAAGGTACATTGCCTGATTCCTGCAAAATCCTAACGCACTGACTGTCGATATGTTGAGGCTTGGCCAGTGACATCCTGGAGCAGTACGGAGGATTTCAAGCATAATCCAGGCCTATATTTATGCACGGCTGAGCAAAATCTGGCCAAAGACCTTGACAAAGTGCATCCTACGAAATCCGAAATGCACTTTAGCCATGTAACCTCAATCTTCCAAATTCCTCCACTTTGGCAAAGATTTTGAAGGATTCAGGGCGGGTAAGGTTAATCAATCCAAATGCATCAAAGTTCCACAAGGATTAGATCAACAATCTGGATTTGATCAGAGGTTGGGAACTCACCGCTGTTAAGGAAAGCCCAGTAGCCACAAAGTCGAAAAACAGGACGTCAAGCAGACCAAAGACATACAAGATTCTCCAACCCTCAAGCCGAATCACCAGGTAGCAGTAATAGAAAGTGAAGAGTGCCATCAGCATCAAGGAGGTGGTGAACCCAGTGAAGTATACCCTGCAATGGCCAGAATAAAACAAAAACAAATTATTAGAACAAAATACAGGACGTGAACCTTGCAGTGGTCTAACCATCGAGCTATCATCTCTTGGCAATACCTCTACATGACTTGTTCTGAATCCAGTTCCCATATCAAACCCATAAATGATGTTTTATGAAGACTGAAGTTCCCTTTACTCAAACTCCCCAGGACTTTTGCAAGAATTCCTACTGAAGTTTCAAAGGGGTATCGGGCCACATGCAATAGCAGCTCAGCTGTACCATTCTAAATCCTGCAAAATCTTCCCAATTCCTTGTGGATTTCCACAGATCTGACAGCAGGAGGTTTAATGCAGTCAATTTTAAAAGAAAATGTCAAAAAAAAACATGCATTCTTATGTTAAAGAATACAACCATTTTATTAGAGTTTTCAAAACTCTACTTTCTCCAGAAAACAGTCACAATGTAATGTTTACATAATTCAATTTTACAATTTTCAAACAAAATCAGTTTCTTGTTAACACACACCTGTTCCTGAAGCCTACACAGTTGTAAATGTATGGACAGTGATGGTCAAAGTGTCGCACACATTTATTGCAGGTTCTACAGTGTTTGGTGCGAAATGGTTTGACGATACGGCAAGTATGGCACAGTCGGCTGAGTGGGTTCTTTCCTTGCTTCCATTCATCAAAGTGGGCAACCTGCAAGAAATTAGCAATATCAATCAGGAACAGAATCAATATTAATTGAATAGACTCAGACTTGATGCCGATTCTTTGTAATAATAAGTGGCACTTAAACAGGCTCTTATTAATAAATCACAGTGCCGACTAATCCTATATGAACTAGTGATGAGGCAAAGTAAATCAATTAAATTAATAATCAATAAAAATATATAAAGACAACGGACATGTGAGTTGATTACATTTTGAAAAATGATTTGGATGCTTTTCTCAAATTACTCAAGAGATTTGTTATGTTGAATGAAAGAGGGCAAATATATGAACATTTCTTGCATATCAGTGTAAGATGTGCCTTCAAATACTCATGTGATAATTCTAGTTTTCTACTTGATTACAACTGTAATGCACTGAGTGTCTCCTTACCTGTCTGATTGCACGGTCATAGTCCGGTGAGTTCTTAGGTATGTACCCAGGATCAGTGTTATAGGCTCGATACAGCATGAACCACATGAAAGCATTCAATGCAAGAAATGGGGTGTGTATCTCCGGTAAATCAAATAAACTGTACAAAGGCAACAACTGCAAAATAAAAATAAACAGAAATCATACTTGGAGGATATCTACAGAAAGCTTTATCTATAAAAAGTAGTTAGGAAATTCAAACTCATTTGTTTTGGTCTCATATTTCACACACAACAATCATTAAAGCATGATCGCTATTTAAACTGTCACAGACATCCTCTCACTGACAGAACCATGCTCCCGCGTCAGTACAGCCATCTCCCTCTCTGACGCTTATACATGTACATTGAAGTATACAGATTGATTGTTACCGTTAACAACTGACTGAGGTTCAATGCTCACCTTGAAGACATACATGGGATATGCAAAGAAGATGAACTGACAAACAAGGAAGATGAATGGGACGCGAGTATTCCCTGGAGGACCAAACACGATGAAACTGCACAGAAATGAAGCAAAGTAAACGCATAAGATGGTTTTAAACAGGACCCTGCAAGAAGTATGATGGACAATGTAGCGTCTTTTATCAAGGTTGTAAATTATGTGTGGTGCTTATAGTCAGAATTTAAAAAAAGGAAACTACATCTCAGCATTCTTCAACATCGCCAATTACTTTAAAATAGAACCTTGTGAACAATGTAGAACAGTTAGTTACATGCATCCAAGTTCTTTGTAAGTTTGATTGCCCATCATGGAAATGAAAAAGAAAATAACAACTTCCCCCTCCCCCAACAAACTGCCATAATAGAAAAAATTGTTCATTGCATATGTCACATTCCAGTGTACACATTTATACTACAATATGTACTATTACCACAAAGATCTAGAGTGTGGAACACCGAAGAAACTAAGAACTGATGACTCACTTTAAGTCAATCTGAGGCAGGAAGCTTCTCCTCTTATTCAGCTTGGTATTCAGGTAGGTGATGATCGGGGTTTGGTTACGTCCCGTCGCTAGCATCAAAGGTGTCTTGTGGTTATTATCCTCTAATTCCATCTCGACTCCATCTTGTTCACAGAGCATCTTGACTGTATTCAGATCACCATTGATGCAGGCTAGATGAAGTGGCGTCTGGGATAAGAACAAAGTCACAAGAAATCAGTGATGGAGATGGGCAAAGAAAATTACATCAGTGTGGGGTCTGTATAAGCATACCCCTTGCTGATGTATCTGTAATGTCATTGGACATTTGGGCATTTTTTCTGATATGCAATGATTGTCAAATGTGATCAAGTTGAAATGCTTGTGAATTAGTCAAGTTGTGGATTCTGTAAAGAACAAGTCTGCTTGCGAAAGCGCATCATAAGAACCCTGGATTATTGTGCATTTTCCAAAATGTCCGATGCAAAATTATTATTAGTTAAGATCAAGATCAAGTAACATACTGGATGGATGTTTTTTTGTTCAGAAATGATTATGCTCTTGCAGGCAGACAAATGTAAACCTGCCTTCCTTGCATCTTGACGTCAAATCACAGACACCTGTGTGGTTGGTTTACACAGCCACACGCAACTAGGGTAATATTCTCAGGTCTGTCCTAGTCATACCTGTCCAAAGTTATCCTTCTGTCGTGGGTTGAAACCGGAGTAGATCAGCAGTCTCGTCAGGTCACATTTCCCTGCAGAAAAAAAGCGGTACTTTTTGTTTTGTTTTCTGATAAAGAAATATTGTAATGTTGTGACTTTGTCACTTTTTGCTGTTATTGTTGCAATGGGAGACTTTTGAGATGATTGGTGGCAAACACACTGGTTCTTTTTAATATTTTGCTTCATGTTTAAGCCTATGTGCGCATGCTCAAAATGACGCTAACAATACAGGGCGAGTCAAAAAAAGCTAAACCCCCCATAATATATTTCACATTTAAAAAAAATGTGTAGCAACAAACATAATAATGACTGGAAAGCCAATTTCATAAGCTACTTTTAGATGAAAAAATTACTGAAATTGTTCAATCCGTTCAAATAATTTCACCATTTAAATGCAATGACCCTTAAACCTGTTTTGTCAAAAAAAAAGCAGTTTAGTGTGCATTCTGACTGTTTGGAACAACAAAGAAAATGACATAGAATACTTGTTTCAACAACTGTCAACAACTGTAGTGCACAATATCTTTATTAACAACCCTGTTTAGGCAAACAACATGATTTATAAAATCCACGTTTTTTTAAAAGACAGGCCTTCAAAAGGACTTTGTTGAATATTTTTAACTTTTAACTGAGGTTTTATCGCTGGTGATGTTTGAAGACAGTTGTGACGACGATTCTTGAAATCACATTTTTGGACGAAAGAGGTTTTAGGGTAATTGTGTTTAAATGGCGATATTCTTTGAACGGATTGAGCAAGTTCAGTATTTTTTCATATAAAAGTAGCTTATGAATTTGGTTTTCCATTCATTATTATGTTTGGTGCTACATATTTTTTTAAATATGAAATATATTTTTGGGGGTTTGGGTTGCGCTTTTTTTGACTCACCCTGTAGCATCTCAAAAGACTGCATTTGAGTTTTCTGCAATCTATGTACCTTTGAATGCTGCCCAGTGTAATGCATTGTCTCCTTCTCTATCTGTCAGCTGTAGCCTGGCACCCTTACCCATCAGATATCCAGCTAGCACTGTCTGACCGTACTGACAGGCTATGATGAGTGGTGTACAACCCTAGAAACAATTCAAACAACAAGTAAACACGCTCAGCTTTTATACTCTATTTTAACTTTGAGAATGATCAGAATCTTAGCCCTCTAATTTTTACAACACAATGTTTAACCTCTGCATTGTAATTGTGTGAACATGCCCATATATTTCTTTGTAATGGATATATGAATAAAAAGATTTCAATTAAAATTAGTAACAAAAATATACCCAACATTCCTCTTTTTATAACAGAAATACTTCTATTAAAATGAAATAAAAAAGAAAACTCTGTAAGGGTTTTGCTTAAGTGACTGGAATCAACAATGAAACATTTTGATCCCATGAAAAGATCATTGTAGGATAAAAATGCCTGCCCCCTTGAGTTACATGAAGAAAGTATTGATTACAGTGCATTCAATGGAGTGAATCTGTCTGTACCTTATTGTCAACTGTGTCAATAGAGACGCTAGCTTGCAGGAGTATATCAACCACTGCAACGTGACCGTTCACACACGCCCAATGGATCGGCCTGGGACCTAGCTCTGTCTTGCTCTGTTGATCTATATGAACACATATTAAACATTTATGAGTCAATCTGAAGAAAAAAAATCACATAAAATTGGCCAAGTCAACAATATTGGGGTTGAAAAGGAAAACAAGGGCATACCACCCCGACGCAACTTCATCTTATGAATATCATTCATGTGGTATGACTAAAAATTAAAGTCATACAGGAACGTCAAAATTGAACAGAGCTGTTGAGACAAGTTTTGAAATGCTCTGTATTTGAAGAAAGCGCTTGAAATGTTCATCTTACCTAAAGGGATCTTACACTGCACCATGAGACGTATGATATTAGTGCTGCCACCTAAGGCTGCCCAATGCACAGGGGAATGGCCCTTATCATCAAACTCCACCAGAATGCCCGGCCCTTCACTCTCGACAAGTTCCTGCACTCGAATCAGGTAGCTGGAAAACAAAATGAACAACAACAAATTTATGCATGTTTCTCTACTCATGAAATCTCATGTGCTATTCAAATAGTAGTAGCACTCCAAGTACCCGTGTAATCCTAACATTTCTCGCATACAGGACTCAGAATACAAGCGTTCCATGCATGACCTTTCAAAAATCAAACGTTGTTCGCATTTGTTGTGTTGAGCTCATTTTTTCCCTCACACTTCTTCATGTGTGTTTTTGTGCGATGAAAAGCATACAATCCCCCCCATCATCCCAAATGGTCGAGCCAAATGTAGAGTTGACCTGCTGAGGCCGACTCGCAACGAATATGCACCTATCAATTGTTTACCCCACCCCTCCCCCTGGCTGCCCCACCCAAGACGTGGGGATTGTCACTTTTGAAGTCACTGGTTTGTCAATTTGAATGCGTTTTTGAGGTGTTGAAGCTGTGTTGACGTACGTGTTCTACATAACCCCTGAGGACAGACACACAAAGGGAGAAGAAAGGATCATTTTTCCTGAATTTTGTTCGCATTGCCGAGGCTTCCTGGATTCCTCTTGAGAAATCACAAGGTGAGGTGAAAATTGATGCTTATCGGCAGGTAAGTGGTGATCCAGTATGGAATTTTTTCCCTTAGTTTGGTAGGTCAAATCATTTAAAAGTGAATTTTTTTCTCTATAAGGAACCGGGCCCGTAGATACACGATCGCCCACACGGTTCACAAATTATCACGAAATAGATTAAACATTTTAAACAATTTTAGGCTATCGCATATTTTAACACAGATTCTTTCATTGATAGAATGACTCTAAATATAGCTTACTTGGCCTTAACAGCTTGGAATATATTCATAGACGGCATTTTTGCCTTTTCTTCGCTCTCTTTCTCATCTTCTCCCTGAGTTCCAGTTCTTTTTTCCTGGTCCATGTTACGAAGATTCCCTTGTTGCGAGCCCGCCATGTTTGCTGAAAACTTAGTGAGTGCGCCCTCATTAGACGGAGTGCTGCCAAAATACTTTGTTTGGACTATGTTGGGCCGGCCGGCCGGCCGTGAGTGTAGGCAGCTAGAGGTTTGACCCTCACTCAATGAATACAATAAAAACTAACCTCGAATACCGTACCTGTACTAGTTAGTTACATATGTGTATGACCGGTACCTGCGTATTTTATCAAGCGACTGAAGTCATTGAGCTTTGTTTATTTGTAAGCCTATTTCCCTGCAATTAATTGTAGACTCACTTAGGCCTACTTTTTGCTTGTCCGATAAAAGAACTAGGCCGGCCTAATAAAACAAAACTTGCTACCACCAGGATCAAAATGGACTACAAACGATTCCTGAATTACTATGGGCTACATCTGCAACCTCCTGTCATCCGACAGATAGGTTAGTCAAAACGTTTATATATGTATTATTATTTTTGTAATGTTACTGGTTGCATCCACTCTGAGTGGAGTGATATGTAATCAAAGTGAGCTGTCCTTTCGAAACTGATTGATTTTCTTCCTGCTTAGCCTTAGGCCTAGGACTAAACATTTTTTTATTTTACTCTAATTTGATCTTGCATGATTCCTAATCCTATGATTCCTAATCCATTGTAATCCTATTGCTTCATTCAATACATATACTTCATTTTTCAAGAAGGATCAAGCCTTTCTTTTTCAAACCTGTTATTTTGTTCATATTTTAATTAGTTTCAGCAACTCCCTCTGGCGTAAACAAAAGTGCAACTGCAGGATTTCCCAATCCCACTGCATTCCCAATTGGGTCAGCGACCTTTGACCTCAAGTGAGTATGTACGTTGTATTTTGTAGGCAATATACATTGTATGTAAAAAAAATCTTCAGAGGAAAATCAACCCCAAGTTTCTGATTCTGCTTTATAGACTATAAATGGTATTTATATTATCTGCAAAAAGCTTTTTTTTGGCTAGTTCTGCAAAATGCTAGATCCCATATGGGCTTTGACTATAGTTGATGAAAAGTCCCCACACTGTGTCAGTGTAAATACTTACGGTGGCGGGCAACATTGGGTAATTTTTGAATCACTTGTAACTTACTGATTTGTTTTTTTTTTAGTACTGCTTTGAGTACGAGTACCTTGATGATCGAGTACAATTGCGGCATGTCGAGTCAAGTACTTAGCTGCCTGAGTACTGTGCTAAATTTCATTAAAGTAGAGTCGAAGTGAATTTCAAACAATAAAATTCCACATTTCAGGGATGGCACACAGATTAAGTTTACAGAAGACGAAATGAATATAGCGCTTCAGTATGGAAAAAGCAAAGGGTGAGTCATTTGCTTCATTGTTTTTATTGCTGCTCAGTAAGCAAAAACCTTCCCTCGCCCATTTCTTTACCAAATAATTAATTGTGTCACAAAGCTTTATGAAAATGACTAAAACTGCTACAGATTGCTTACTGACTGAATTGGATTGACGTGAAATATGCAAATCAAAATAGCTATATGGCCTGATTGGTTCAATCCTAGGATCTTTGTCAATTAATGATATTCAATCTAGCAATCTCCAGATTTAGCAGTATTACTGCTAACATGCTAAATTTCAAAGCTCCAAGGCAAACCACTATTTACTGTCCTCATTTATAGTGATTGAATTTTAGTTTATTTACTCAATGGATTGACCATTTTCTAACGGAACAAAATCTTGAAAATCATTCTTACTCCATTTTTTTATTATTATCAGGCAAGATGATTTTCTTGATCTACTCTACAAGATGCATTGTGAAGAACACCATCCTCCCACTGCCTCTGTGGAGGCGGGGCCAAGCAAGATGAGCATCTTAATGTCTCCAGGAGCACAGATGGCATTATTTACAGTCAGTACAATAGGTCACATGATAGCATTCATTCCTAGTACCTTGCCTCACTAACTTATGCAATACCCTCAGTAGTCAGTTGTTGACGTCAACCTCGCCACTGTTTATAAAAAAAAATGCAATTATCCTGTCAATTTACTTGTTTGTGGTTGTTGAATAAGTATCTACAAACTTTTGAACTTTCAAACATGGCACGTTTCGAGTTGAGAACATGCAACATTGCCAAAATGTTCCCAGATGGAATAGGTAGATTTATGTAGCAGGCACATGTTCCCACAGAACACACACATGATGATCTCATGTAAGAACAGTGCATCTTCATACTAAGAGAATAAGGCTTTCCCCGTATTCCCAAATGGTCCAACTTTCCCTATTTTTTTCTGACATTTCTTACAGTTTGCCATGATGTGTGTCAGTGATGGAATTCCTATTATCTTCAGTACACCGTGCTTTGCTGTCATGTCTGCACCTCTGGTATGTAAGCCAAAATTATTATGCTCAGTTGAATTTGATTTTTTAGTAAATGCACATTGTGCTTTTGAAGAAATGCAGTTTAATCAGAGGCTCCTTTCACCCTGATTTTGTACACAGATTGACTTTATCCACAACGCATTATGTGTGGAAGTTGATGCTGATGGGACTGTACCATCATCACTCCGTAGTGTCCTCTCAAAATGGACGCCTCAAGATGCTAATAATCCCAAGTAAGCACAAACAAACTCACTCAACTTTTAAATTAATTAGCATGTTAGGTGGAAAATTTGATAAGAATTGTCAGAAAATGTCATCCATGCCACTCCAGAAAAGTTTTATTAGAAGAGGAATCAGATATATTATTCAGATCAAATTTACTGTATTACTGTTGTAAATTTGTATAGTTTTGGCAAATATTTTCTCCAATATAGGTCAGGTATCCCGCGTATCCTATGGCTCAACCCAACATGTAACAATCCAGCCGGTGTCACCACCTCAGCAGAGAGACGCAAAGAAATCTATGCTATTGCTCAGGAGTACAACCTTTTCATTGTGGAGGATGATCCTTACTATTACCTACAAGAAAACCAGGTGATTATTGTAATAACTGTTTCTTCTTCTGATGTCTGGGGCATGTGAAAAATATCCTGCTGAGTGCTTTATCTCTGGTATGCTTCTAATTTAGGAAATTTACTGCATGATTACTAAGAGCTTCAACTTAGAATTCCTGCATTGTTTTAATATAGACTGCAGTTAAATTAAGAAATCTGATAATCATAATTATCAAGGACAGAATATTAACATGATTACTTGAATTGATTGATTTGATTGACAGCCTCGGATCCCAAGTTACCTCTCTATTGATGTGGATGGCAGAGTTTTGAGATTTGACTCCTTTTCAAAGATCATTTCTCCTGGGTAAGATTGGGAATGTTGCAGAGTTCAAGTCAAGTCAAATCACAAGTCATATCACAAGTCCAATCACAAGTCAAATCACAAGTCAAATCACAAGTCCATCACAAGTCAAATCACAAGTCCATCACAAGTCCATCACAAGTCCATCACAAGTCAAATCACAAGTCAAATCACAAGTCAAATCACAAGTCAAATCACAAGTCCATCACAAGTCAAATCACAAGTCCATCACAAGTCCATCACAAGTCAAATCACAAGTCAAATCACAAGTCAAATCACAAGTCCATCACAAGTCAAATCACAAGTCCATCACAAGTCAAATCACAAGTCAAATTGCAATTCCATCCAACATCAGTTTTAAATGCAGTCACAAGTAACGAGAGATGAACAATGACAACTGAATATTTGTCATGCCCAACTTTTCTTTTTTGTCTCCAAATTATGTTTGAGCATTTGGAATTTTAAGTGCGCCAAATCTTGTTCTTGTCTACAGTCTAGTTCAGACAGTGTGTTTGGCAAGGATTAATAAGATTTTTATTAACAAAATGTTTGTTGATGCCTGTAAGACCAAGTTTCTTGTAAATTTCTTGTAAGCTATATGAAGGCTTGTTTTTGTACTTGATATTCTCTTGCTTTGTTGACAGTTTGAGATGTGCATATGTAACTGGACCTGCAGAAATTGTGAAGGGGATGGAGTATGTGTTCATGCAGAGCAGTCAACATGTTTCTGTGCTGTCACAGGTGAGTGGTTCAACTGCAAACCAGTTGGGATGTGAACCTGGCTCTCTAGGGTTTGAGGCAAAGTGTTACTGAGACACCTTGAATAATTTCATCAACGTCAACTGCGTGAAAGAAATCATCAGTGACATTTTGAGTAATTTTCTTCTATTGCTCCTAGATGATCATTCATAAACTCCTGAAGAAGTGGGGACCAGCTGGATTTGAAGATCATGTGCAGAGACTCGTTGCATTTAATCGTGAGAAAAGACTTCATGCCTTGGCCATGGCTGATCGCTGGTTGAAGGGTAATTCATCATTTGTTGTAATGTATCATCGATTATTTCACCAGTGTGGATTGTGATTAGAAATGCTGAGTGTACTGGGAACTCAGTAATAACGTATGGAATTGGAAATTGATATTTGAGCATTCATTTCTACCGTATTTTGAACGCTTTCATCACACTTGATTTCTGACCTAATAAAAGCCTTCAGTTTTAAGACTGCATGGTTGTGTTTGGACATCACAGAGCACTGAACTAGATTTCATCCCTGTTTTTCAGGCTTTGCCGAGTGGAACATACCCCCAGGGGGCATGTACATCTTTCTTAAAGTCTACGATACTGGACTGACTTCAGTAGAACTCAATAAGAAGCTGATGGAGACACACAAAGTCACTGTGATTCCTGCCACCAGATTCTACCCCAAAGATGCCAAGATGAATGATGTAGCTGTCTTACGTGTCTCCATAGTAATGCCAGAGGCTGATGAGATGGCGATGGTAAACAAAGATTTGGAAAAATTATTTTGATCAAACATTCTTGATGTCTCACATGGTCAGGCGTGAGATTGAATTTTGTTTTCTAAAGACTTTTAGCGACTGTAGAATGAAACTAACATTTGCTGATATATTTGTTTCAGGTAATGAAGGGGCTGGCCCAGGTGATTAAAGAAGCACAGACTGCATACGTCAAGAAGAATGACCAAGTTAAAATACAGACGGCTGTCATTCAATCTTGAATTCATCAAAAGCCAATACATACACAAGTCCCTTTGTTTTCTTAATTTTGATTTCTATTGTTGGCTTTGTGTATTTTCTTTTTGGAGACCAGAGTACTACATCTTTGTTTTGGTCACAACGATGAATTACAGAACCCAATATTGGGTATTGTTCCAATAATCACATTGTTTGCAATATAATGGGTTATGAGTACAGTCTAACGTTTTTACCAAGCATAGACCTGCACAGTATGTCATTTTCAAACTTATTACATTCTATATATCATTCTCCAAATACATTCTATCAAATAAATTATGTTTATAAAGTATAGATGAATAGATAGATTTAGAGTCTACACAGATTTGTGGTCCCAAAATGAAACCAATTAAATTCCTGCCAAAAAAGTATTTAAAAAAAGATTTTTTGAGCATTTCATTAATTTCGTCTGTTTATGTCATATATATCATATATTTTCAATTACATCTAATTAGATTGCAGAAAGATACCTTTCTTTCTTTGTTTTTCTAATGGTAATCAATTTGTAACCAATACAGTTCTGTTTTGGACAACCGTTTTTAAAACAATCCATATAAATGAAGTCATGGACTTGGTTGTTATGACATCTTCTTCAAACTATGGATTATAAAACCGTTACGGTTTGCAGATATATATTTTACTAGTGAAAAAACCCACTAGTTTTGTCTTTTTTAATCGCTCTGTGCTTTGACAAGAACGACAGCTGTCTGAATGTATTTGATTTTAGAATTTCCAGCTTTATCTTTAGTTCTAGGCAGTGTTGGGAGTTATAAATAAACACTAATTAATGGCTTTGCCAAGTTTACTATTCAAGCTTCATTTGCTTTTGTTTTATTTTGATTATGTATGAGCTTTGGAATGCTTCAGGGGAAAAAAAATATTGAAATAATTTGTATTTGTTGTTTTGACTTGGTGTGATTTGTACTTGGATCAGGTAATCATGTCTACAAGTTCATAGCCTTTTTGGTGATTTTGACAATTTACTTACTTTTGCTTCTTTACTTTTAATGAATAAATTGCTCATGGGCTGTGGTATGATAATTTGCTGAGTCCTTTGTTGAGGTTCAATAAATGATAATTTTCGTTTACTTTTTGTAGTTCAAATACTAAAAAATCATACTTTAAAGATTATACCCGTGCTCTTCAAAAATGGATTTTTTAAAACGAATTTTATTGTGTATGGTTTGTTTTAATGAACAAAAAATCTACTTATTCCGATATTGGGCGTCTGAAACCCTCTGAAAAAAATGAAAAAAAAAATCATTTTGCGCACAGTTTTTGAACCCGCCCCGCGAGAGCCGAATTATTGTCTGGCAGCCAATAATTTGATTTTTGTGAAGAAGTAATTCAATCACTATAACGTCGGTGGATTTTCTCATTTTCAGTACTCTGTTAATGTGTTAATAATTAACGGTCACTTGTTGAGATACAATAAATGGTGGTATAGCTTACATAGTTTTATAAACCGATTTCTCTTCACAGTGGAATGGTTGGATTTCACAAAACTGTTGTTGGCTTTTCCTATTGCCATGTTACTCCCCTATTAATAGTTGATTTTTTAAAATAATTTCTCAACAAATGTTTACAAACGTCTATAATTTTAACTTTAGCAAACATAATTATATTCAACAAAGGAGAAATATCACACGGACGTCAACTGCGCAGAATTGTAGTAAGCCGCTCGCCTAATTCGTCAAATGTCAACCGAGAAAAAAGGTGAAACTATTGGACAATAAAAACAAATTGATCGATGAGCTAACAGTATTGGAGAAGCATTTACAGCCGCGGAATTTTCATCCAAGGGGCCAGTTTTATGAGCATAGTCACTGATCCGGGGAATACTGCCCTGTAAATCGTTCATCATTAATGCATGCAGGCGTGGATGGCAATCATGCATATAGATAAGGCAGCTGGTTACCCATATTATTATCAATAACCTAATTTTTGTTCACGTCTTTTTGGCTGCACAGCCCCAAGGGCGGATCCAGAACACAATTTTTTTTGGGGGGGGGGCCAAAAAAAATTTTGGTCCCCCAAAAAAGAGGGTCAAAAAAATTACGGCGTGGGGTTCTGGGCCCGCTTAAGGGCCCCGAAAACAATTTGGATTCTAGATGCTCTGTGGTGCGATCTGAGGCAATTTCTGGCCACTTTAACCAATTTTTTTTTTAGGAAAAGATGGTGGTGTACTCATTGCCTGCCTTAATTGCGATGTCACATAAAAAAAAAATTGGTTTCGTTTGGGGATGGCCCCTTCCCGATCTGCACAGCCCACGTTCATGTAATACAGTATGAACTAGTCACGTCTTTCCTGTTCACTGTTAATTGTACTGCATGTACGTTGCTGTGTATGCGTGCTCCAGGTCTTATAATAGAACTGACTATACTGGCCTATTCCCTAGGCTTCTTCAAGCGTCTTCATATGTTGTGAAAATATTTTCAATTTAAATTGAATATTTGTATTTATGCACCATGGATTACTCGCGTTTTTTAAATGCATTAGTGCAGGAGATGGAGCCGCCTGTCATTCAACAAATATGTGAGTATATAGTGCAATTTCTTTTAATTTATAAAAATGCATCATATGCCTAGTAACGCGCAGGTTGCTCGGATCCAAGTTCAGTGACTTGTAGGTTCAAAGCATCTTAAACTTGGCAGATGGAAAAGACGGGATGACACCACATGGGCGGGTGCCTAATATTTGCATCAATCCAAAATAGCCGCCGCGTCATACATACATGTATAGACAAATCTTTTAGGTACACTTTGTTTGGACGTATTCCACACTAGTAAAATATCAGCAATAGAAATGACCCAGAATATTGTAAATCCCTTTTTTCATACAGTCGCTTCGACACCTCTCGATGTGGACCGAAGTTCTTCATTAGGAATGCCCAACCCTGCCATGTTTCCATTTAGTAATGCTACGTTCACTCTCAAGTGAGTAGACATACAAGATCAGGTCGAATTAAGGAGCTATGTAGAAAATATGCGACTAAAGAAGTCTTAATTCTTTGACTCAATTTGTTTCTGAGCGTTTCTGAACCAAATCAACAATAATATGGCTCGCACTCTTCGCGTAATGGACACAATAGAACGTCTTTCTTTTACTAGTATAGAACAGTTTTATCGATTTCGCTTAGCTTATGTTTGACTAGTTATTCTAATTTTGTTCGGGCGGGGGTTTAAATATTTGTTGGGAATAATGCATTACATTCACCTGCAGTCATTAATTTTTATTAAAGGCACTTCGTTTACATGAATACACAGTACACGGTGTTGTAATAACGAGGCTTTATAGTATAGCGGTGATAGAGGTGAAATTTAATAAGATTGTAATAATTATATGCGCTTATCTGTTTAATATAAAGAATATTATACGACTAATAAATTTTTTATGAGTGCACTGGTAAAAGTATAATTTATGAAGTCACACGTGGAATTAAGCATGCCATCTGTCACCGCATGAAACTTCTATTTGCATGTACTGCATGCGGAATGGAACTTTTGTTTTTGCGATGCGGCCGGGTCGTGGGATTGTTAGGCGAATAATTCAAGGACGGCTTGAGTTTTTCAGGCGTTGTATACAATTACATGTACATTCAATGGGAATTAACTAATTTGGTTGAATATGAATTCCACGTACGAAAGGCATAATAATTATGTCTGCAATATGTCTGATGATTGTACATTGTAGGGATGGAACTCGGATGCAGATTACAGAAGAAGAGATGGCTAAAGCATTGCAGTATGGTAAAACAAAAGCAAAAGGGTATGTCATGGGTAAAACAAAGGGTAAAACAAAAGGGTGTGTCAAAATATATCACGGTGATCAGGGGAGAGGTGAAAACGACTGAAATGATGAGTCTCTCATTATGCATGAACCATCATGGAGATAACATATTGTGTTCTCAAAATTTACAGCATTCACGGAGCTAAAATGTCATCAGATTAGTTGTTAAGCACCCATCATCTTTAGATTTTGAGTACTTTTGTTGCTTATTATGTAAAGAAATACATGTACAGAAAATGCACGACTACTTTATGGAAAGAAATACTGAGGATGGCCCACCCCGTCGGTTCAATTATGCTGTAAGCTTGCAGTAAAGTGTCATTCTTTGATTGTGAATGCAGGTTCAGCAAACTTCTTGATCTGCTGTGCAAGATGCAGTGTGAGGAACACCGCCCTCCCACGGCAGCTCTGGGGGAGGGCCCAAGCAAGATGCGTTTACTTATGACTCCTGGACTACAGATGGCTTTGCTTACGGTATTTATGGGGAAATTGCCAACATGTGACAAAATATACTTTTATGATCTTATGGCCCAAATGAGGCCAAAGGATGACTTACAACTTTGATCTCCAGGCTTACTTTCTTATTCCTTTCAGTTTGGTCTGATGTGTTCCAATGGCAAGGCCCCGATTCTTTTCAACGTATCATCTTTCGCCATTGTTTCAGCACCACTGGTACGCAAATCGGCTTCATTGTCTACTTAGTAATAATTTCAACTATTATTGTTGTCATTATTGTCAATACGAGCCAGTAAACCGTTGTGAACGTTTTATGGTTAATCCTTAATTTTGAGGATCGGGAATTTTAAGGAAAGGTATTTTATTGGCATAGATCAGTGCAGTCAGCGAGGTGTTATGCGTGGATATCGATGCGGATGGAACAAATCCTAAATCGTTGAGAGAGAATCTTTCAAGATGGACACCGCAAGATGCCAAGAATCCTGAGTAAGTATATACAGTCCGGATCTAGAACTTTACAAAAATTGAAGAAAAAAATAAAAGGTAAACTGTAGGCCTACATTTTTTATTAAAGTGTTAAACTTTTCACGACCATTGATTTTGATGTTATTCTATCAGGTCAGGTATCCCGCGTATCCTATGGCTCAACCCAACAAGTATCAATCCAGCTGGTGTCACCACCTCAGCAGAGAGACGCAAAGAAATCTATGCTATTGCTCAGGAGTACGATCTTCTTATCGTGGAAGATGATCCGTACTATTATCTCCAAGAAGTCATGGTGAGAATTGGACTTGTCTGCAATGTGCGCATTCGGAAATGAAATTTATTGCGCTATAAATATTTTCGGTTCATCTACTTTATTGAAATGCACATTGAGGTTTCGAAGTCGAATATAAATTTTGGGATTTGTTTTGGTATTCTTTCTCTTTTTATCTACCCAATGTTACCCCCCCCCCCAAATTCAGCACCTACATTCACCATTATTATTTCGATTTCTGTAGCCCAGGGTGCCAAGCTACCTGTCTCTAGACGTAGACGGAAGAGTCCTGCGATTTGATTCCTTCTCTAAAATCGTCTCACCGGGGTAAAGACAACGTAATTTCCTGGAAAACATATATAGGAAGCAACTAGTACTCACTTACCAGCCACCCACCCAAGTCGAGAAGTGCATACCTTCTCGCATTATCCTCACCGTCAAATCCGGCCGAGCCCCGCTCCGATACGCTGTCACTCCCCACGGCCGTGCCAGGCCAGTTGCTGAGAACATATCCTAACCTGCACACAACCACACGCGTTGACAACGAATGACAATACCGATCACTGAAATGACATTTATTTGGTTAGCATTCCTTGTTCACCTCATTGTTAATTGATCACTTCTAATTCTAACAAAATGCTATAAAAATGTGGCACTGTTACAATTACCCAAACATAATCTGCTTAGAAGTCAGCATTGTTCTTCATTTTTATTAAATGCTCATTATTACTGCGACACAAACCTGTTAATGTTTTCGCTATGAATTTACATGCCCTTTTTGCTGTTGTAGTTTACGATGTGGATATATCACTGGACCCGATGCTATTGTAAAGAAGATTGAGTATGTTTACATGCAGGGCACCTTCCACACTTGCGTCATGTCCCAGGTGAGGTGCTCTTTTCCTGTCATTTCCTGTCCTCTGTATGACAATTTCAAATTTCGATATCACCATCCTCATTGGTCACACATGCACCATTGTCATCGTCACCGCCAAAATCGTCATTGCCACTAATTACTTTGTCGTTTTCCACTTCCTAATCGTTACCGCCAGTCGTCTTTTCATCTCCATTGTATCGCCCCATGCTAGATGATCATATACAAGCTGCTGAAACACTGGGGTGCGGCTGGTTTTGAAGACCACGTGCAGAAAACCGTCGAATTTAACCGCCGGAAAAGACTGCATGCGTTGGCAATGGCCGACAAGTGGTTGATAGGTACTTCTATAATGATTAAAGCCTTGCAACTTTTTTTTCTTGCGATTTATATTTGTGGCTTTCAACTCCCTGCAGAATTTTAATCACCAATTAATGCAAGTTTTCAGAAGTATCAAATACTGAATTCGAGTGCATGGTCACCATGAGACAACTGTTAAACGCATGCTCAAAATTGGGATGAATTTTAGTATTCCTTATCTCCCTCTAATTCTCCGGTCCACCATTACGTCAATATCCTCAGGCTTGGCTAAGTGGAACGTCCCTCCTGGTGGCATGTACATCTTGTTTAGAGTCTACGACACAGGGCTAACGTCATATGAACTCAACGACAGATTGATCAAGTTACACAAAGTCACCATGGCCCCTGCATCAGGATTCTACTCAAGAGAATCCCAGTCAGAGGGCGTGGCTACCCTACGTGTTTCCATAACCATGGCAGATGAGGAGTCCATGGAAAAGGTAAAAAGAATAATATTATACTGAAGTTTGTTCCCTGTACTTTCTTTGTCGTTATCAGTGAAAATAACAGTAACCTGGTTTATGAATATTTTCACAGGCAATCAAGGGACTTGGCGAAGTGATTCAAGAGGCCAGAAATCAGACAAAAGGAAAGAAATGAAGAAAGTAATTAAGAAACAAAACAAAAACAAAATAATAGGAAGGGCAAAAACATGCCTTCTTGTCAGTTTATGCAGGCTGATGTACCATTGATTTCTATAGAGTGCATGAGATTGTAGCTTCGCTTTTCAAATACATTACCATTTTCTCTTGGTAAAATAAGTTAAACAGGTATTGTATCTTTAATTTTTCTTCATTTTATATAATTAAAGGTACTATTGTTATTATTAATCTATCAAGACATAAAATAATATACCCTATGTTATGCAAGGAGGTCGTACGAACTTAGTTCTAAAATACATTTTTTTTAAATCATACAAAAGTTATACTAGTACGTGTATTTTTACTAAATGCTTGAATACAGTCACAGTTAGATGAAAACAATATGAAAATATAACATTTGGGTTACTCAAATAATGAAATTTGAACACTTACATATTTAACTTTTACTTTCATGAACCAACACCTGTTGTAACAAAAGGTATAATTATTTTACAATGGACAACCATAGACATTTGATTCAGCACAACAAACTATGGTCGCTCTACAGCGACGAACGTCTTTGTGTCGACTCCAACAACAAATGTAATTTGATCAGATATGCCTACTGATGGAACTAACTGTTAGTGAATGATATGTTAACATTTTAAGCGGTGTGAAGGCAGTTGTGTTGCCGGACGAACTTTGTAGTATAGGCCTATCCCCTATAGCCAATGTTATGCAAGCCCAATTAGTTTAATTTAACAAAACAGGTCCAAATTTCCGCATTATTTCATAGTTAAAACATAACAAGGAAAACGTACCTTTTTATGCTATCCTTTTACGAGATAGGATATGTAACCATTTGGCTTGATAAGTATTTCTTAGTCGCTTTACTTATCACTAAATTACTCGGCTTGGCGGTCAAAAGTTTCCTTTCGGCTCCGCATGTGGTAACTAGGAAAGCGCCCGCTAGAGTAGGATTATGCAATTACGGAAAGCGCCTTCTGTAGCTAGTAGAATGCCTTGAGAAACACATCCATGAGTTCAAAGATCGTGAGGATACTGACCCCCATGAACAAACCCATGGAACCCCCGATGTCACCTAACGAAAGAACAACCAAGTTTCATCGATTAAAAAGAAACAAAAGAGAAGAACACCAAAACCAAGCAATTTATGTTTCAAAAAAAATAATTATAAACAGATATATAATTACTTACTGAGTAGACCTTCCAAGGTGTAAGCGGGCTGTTGAGTAACCTGTGTGTACTTCAGTTCCTCAAAATATACCATCAACTCTAGTAAGTTATTTCTGAAAGACGAACAAATAACAAGGTGACTGTAATCATGTATATCAACTTTTTTTTCATACATTAATCATCTCCAGGCGAAAAAGTTGAAATGTTTGTTAAACGTTAATGAGAAGATCTGTGTAAGAACTTATTATTTCACTGCAATCGTTAATGTTTATAGATTTAGTTTTGTCGGTATGTTAAGTTTTTTAGTGTTTTATTCTGTTTCAACTTAATACTGAGATATTTCTGGAATAAAATGGGTTTCTTAAATTCATTATATATTGCATGCAAATGCAAAGAAACCAATTTATTTAACCAAAATAATCCAAATCTTTGCAATCTTAATTTAAGCACATAACGGATGTTAATGGATGGATGCATCGGTGCTTGAGCCCTAACCTCGTGTAGTCCATAGACATGTTCAACTCTTTATCCATTGCAATGGCAACGTGTCTAGCAGGAAAGATCCCGGATGACAGCATCGTGGAGTACATGGTTCGCTCGCATGGCACTGGGCATGCGCAGTTACTCTCAAACGAGCTGATGAACATTTCTTGCATAAGAAATAGAATAATAAAAGTTCACTGTGAGTTCCGAGCTTGGTGCTTGAGGGCGCTTTAAAATGTTCGGCAAGAAAATCCTTGTCATTTATGTCACTGTACGGTCTGTCTGTCTCTATGATGTGAGAAACTTACCCATCCGTGGATTCAGGCAGGTTTGTAATTGATGTGGCGAACAAACCGGAACATCTCCTGAAAGTCATGAAATAGGTATTTTTCAGAAATTATTTTTTTTCATTAAATACAATAATGATTTAAGGCAGATAATATTATCGGTTTTTAGTAATGTCGAGTTTGTGTGGTACAATTAGTTTGCTTGTGAAAAAAAATTATATGAGGGTTTGTGTTAATGCAAATGATTCATTAATCTGAAGGCCGACCATGGTTTGAGTTTGGCCGAAATAGTACCATTACATGTTGCCAAGCAACTATGAATGAAGACCGAAGTTCCAACGATTAGAGGCGGAGAAAAAAAATACCAGATCCTCTCTGAAACAATTATCAGCATCGGATAGAAAAATCAACTAACTGCTAAATAAACACAGTTCAGCGATGCCGAATAATAATCCGTTTCTATGTGGCTGTGATGCTTAAGTGCAATTAACATTCCAAATGATAGAAACATTAAGTAACAGTTAATTAATGGATCCATGACTGGTCACACTACTTAGCACAGCGCAGCCTGTCAAGAAGGGCTCGCTGTGCAACGTGACAGACCACAGCAATTAAACCATTAATGACCAGACTTAACGCTCAAAATACAGTTATGCATGGAGTGGAGAGATACAGCATGAACAAATTAGACAGTAATAGTAAGAGAGCAGCCATTTTGCCAGAACAAAAACTGCGTCACCTCCTCGAGGCCTCCACCCCTCCTTCCATGCACACCTGTCAAAAAAAAGGCATCATGCCGTTGGGGTTACGATATCCTTACGGAGAAACAAAGGTAACAAGTAGAGAAGAAGGAAATGACTAGACAATCTAGCTGAAAATACTAAGTGAGTTAAAAAAATATTAGATTAATTTGAGTAAAATGGGAAGTAACAGAATTAATTACAAAACGAAGTAGTAATTGAAAATATCAAATATAAATTTTAGTTTGTTAGAACAAAAGACCAAGGAAAAAGGAACTCCTTAAACCCAAAAGGTCAAGCTGTAACTATTGTGTGTTAAATTGTGTCAGAGACCAGGGAAGCAACAAGCGGCATTTTACTGTGTTGCAGTGTGATTTGCGCGAGATACCAGCGGATTCCGCGAGCGACTCTATACGAGATTAGTAACGTAACGTACCTACCTGGCATGAAGGCGTCTTTGCAGCGACACATCTTGATGACGTAATCAGCTTGGCAATCCAATATACACGCCATGACGGAGTACATCTCAACGTGTTTGAGTTGCTTACTGCCACACTTACCGTAAGGATGCGGCTGGTTCTTAATCTGAAGAGAACACAAATGTTACAAAGATGGATGGCTACAGTCATTATTATAACAACAGTAAACGATGTTATCAGTTTCGTCACGTTCATAATCATGCATCGTATATGCGGAGATCAGAAACTTATAGGATCGTCGCCATTCCTTTAGGTATATCATCCTGATGATGGACGTTCAGTCGCAGACGGAGTCCGAACCGTGAACCTGTCAAACGCAAGTGCAGTTGTACTTAGTGATAGGCTTGCTAGTTTTGTAGATGTGATATGATTAAGTTTCATTATTAACTGATGATGGGTGATCAAAAAAGGAAACAAAACAAGTTAGTTGGCATGGACTTACCTCTATGTTTAATGCGTCTGACCGCCATACCTTTGGTACCAGAAATAAAGTACATTATAACAAAATAAAACAAAATAAATTAAAAAAAAACATCAACAAAGTGGTACATGATATTTGTCTCAATGTTATCCTCAATTTTATAACTGATTCTGCTCATCACTTCCCGCTGAGCAAAAAAGATTATTAATCAATTATTTCAAAATCTGCCATATGAAACAACTTACTCCAGTATCATATCTTCCTTGAGGTGTCCAGTATCCATATAGAACTGATTCAAATCAAAGTCGTTGAATTTCATGAAATCAGGCTGTGTCTGGTCAGAGTTCATCATTCCTACTGGATATGCCAAGTTGATGAACTCCACGAACTCTGGACCGTACATCTCTACCGCACTCTTCCTGAACAGTCCAACAAAAAAAGGAAATTTAAATCCTCAAAATGTATTCAGGTATAAAGTATATTGACTATGATAAATTAATTTCAGATGCCGCTTCAACTTAAGAAAGCTCGCATGGGCAACCTATAACATCCAGATACCTGTTAATATAAATCTACTTACTTGAACATATTGAAATTGCAGATGGTTACGGATGGAAATTCGATTAGATCGTCTGGGTAGACCACCTCGACATTCACCATGACGGGCCAGGATTGGAAATAAGTGATGCTCTTTGCAATTTGATATGTCACCATACCCAAGCCAGCTAGCAAAAGGCATAACCACATCACCCTGGGAATGTTTGGAGGGAAGGGGGAATTCAAAGGAATCGTATTATAGGAGTCCAACAACAATTCTTTTCCATTCCATACCGGGTTGTAATTTATAAAACAAATCTGGCCGGAAACAAAATATCCCCAAATTCTCAAAACGGAATGACATTGTAATTGCTGCATTCTCCTCGTTTGTTTTATGGTGATACTGCACTAACACTTTGCAACCACAGTCCTGCTTTATCGATTAAAATCTAGGGTAAAAAGTCAAACCAAACTAAGAACAATGCATCCGTCTTTTTTCTTTGAATTCATAGGTTTATTCATTAGGTTTTCTTTTGTATAATTTCGTTAAGTTCCTTAAGTATCGACATGCTATTAAACATTTACTTGTTTTTGCAAGGGAAAACAGACTTCCGTGTGACAGGACTACCCTGAGATGAGATTACCCTCTAATAACATACGCATGCGTAGATGAGATCTACAGGTTGTCCTATAAAAGGGTTTTCTCAGCACGAGTAAAAGAAACATGCGACCCTTGGCAACGAGACGACTGCTGAGGCAAGGACGTGGAATATTCCTAAACCGAACGATGAACAACTGCTGTTAATGATCGAGTTTATTTTCTTCTATATTTACACAACGAAAGGTATATAAAATTTAATTATCTGTTTCATTCATGCAATTTTTAACGAAAGAAGCTAGTATGATCAAGTGACATCGGGGTTGCAAAATCCTAAAAATTGTGGAACTGTTATTCAGATACAGCTGGTTATTCAACCATGCAGTTATGCAGTTCATGGTACTTTTTCAAAGAGCTAAGATTTTATGCAAATTAGGTCTGAGGAATAATCTTCTACATCATGCACTGTACGTCCTTTACCCAGGGTCAATACCTTCCAGGTAGGACAGCTGTACTACCTCCACAAAAGAAACATTGCCGGGTTTTGCACTTTTCGTCCTTCTCTAAGCCATTACGAGGGTACTGCCACATGACTACCAGCAAATAAGATTGATATCTTATATCAACGCAAGTAAATCATACCGGTTTTTCCTCTAATAAATTCGTGCGCGCATGAAACCTCTTGAATTAAGATTAAACAATGCAATAAAAACAAATACACATGTACTTAGCAAGTCTAACTTTGTTTGCACGATACTTGTGAAAAGCGTTGACTCTGAGTGTGTGAATTTGGGCAATCCTTCGGCAAAGCTAAATTTATATCGACGAGTGGTTTCCGAATTGACACTTTGATTGATCTGTGAACGTGCCTTTTTACTATAAGATCTTTTCCGAGAGAAAAGAATAAGTCACTCGCACATAGGAACAAATAATCTCGCATCCATATAAAATCTTTTAACCTTTTGGCATTGGAATTTGTTCTACGAAAATCAATCCTTCAGATTCTTTACGATTCATTTAGAAGTACAAATGTAGTCTTTAAATGCTCCTGTTATCAAATTCATAAAAAAAAAAATATGTTTGACAAAATAATTAGATACAAAAAGCGAACTTACTTTCTTCCTGTTTGGACCTTATCATCCACCACATTCTTGATCCCAACCACACTTGTTTCATCCTTCAAGGCTGTCTTCAACCTCAAGCTAGCTCCTTGAGAACCTCGTCTCTTCTCATCTGTGCTCATCTTGTAGCCAACCTCCCAAGTCTGTTGTCGTGTCTTGGTGGCCTCGCCGTTTGTAACCTCACTGAAAACCTCACGCGGTGCCTCAGTACCTGACGTTTGATTCAGAGCCTCACCGGGAAGCGGTATCACATCCGCATGACAGTCCTCAGGCCGTACTCGGCCAATTTTCTTAGCAAGTTGTTCTACTCTCATTTTGTGTGATGAGAAATACAAGCAGAGCTTTCGCGCGCCTGAAGTACACCCAACAAATTGCTCGTTTCCTGATAGTACAGCAACGCAAACTCGTACGTTTCAATTACTGGTTAAACTTTAACCATTGGTTAATTTTGCCGTCAACAAACAGGACTAATGATATACTGCACATTCGACGTACTGTTAACTGGTTCAGAGACATTACTTTGTAAAACGATGAAAACCAATAAACGTCGATTGTTCCAGAGGCCAGAAAACACTCTGAAATAAGATAGACTTCAATTCAGCTCAGAAACGTCCAAACAATCCAACAAACATGCGCACGTGCACTGGTCTTTCTAACCCCCTCTTACATCGTCATGATCTGTAGCTAACACGTCTACAAAGTGGTGCCAATGGGCCACTAGATGCTTCATCACTGATGGACACATTATGATTACGTCACACCCCTGTACTATGTCAAGAAATACCTCATGATCAAAATCATTCAAAGATATGCGATACATGTCTGCAATTTCTACAAACACTGCCGAAGCTCAAAGAAATACGAGTCAATATGATCGAAGGACAACTCAACTACAGTTATATTTGAAGGACATGTATCTTGACAATTTGAAATATTTAGTATTTGGGTAGGACCCGGACTGCGCATGCTCTGATAAATTATTTCACGGCGTGCGCTCCGGACAGTCAGATCAACGTGTGTATGACGTCACTACAGCCAGTTGTCGAATCATACTAGAATATTTTTGGCAAACAGTAAACTGGATTCATTGATCCCATCTTAATTCTCCGATTTCTCATCTATTCCAGGGCACCAACAACCCCTTATCATTAAGCACTTTCATTATAAAATAAAAGATCCCTTTCAAAGTGTAAGGATAGCCAAAATCAATAAAGGATAAAATTCCCAAAGAAAATAAACTAATGACTGACAAATTAATTTATTTTCACAAAATATGCACATACATCACATGACTGAAACAATTAAATTAAAATCACGCAGGAAAACGATATCCACAAATTAATAAGACTTTACACAGACTACAATACAAGCTGCATTAATTACCTGCTGTGCTAAATCACATTGACTGTGTATATTGATGAAGCATTTGGCAAAATACATGTACATGTGCATACATGTGCAACAAACTATTACTCTGGAGTAGTTTGGAATAGATTTGGTGCAATGTTTGAATAGCCGTAAACTTATTAGGGAATGCTTGAATACTTAATCACTGAATCAATCACTGCAGAATTCTGGAACATCTTAATATCCGACTGGCTTAGTTTGTAAGGATCACTCGGACACTATGCATCAGAGTACATGAAACTCATGTACAAACTGTGCATCTACTGAACATATCTCACTCGCTTGCATGCATATTTTACTTATTACACATTGCTTTAAATACACTCACACACATAGAAAGGCATAATGGTATATATATGTACAGATACAAATATGCTGAAGGCTTAAAATTGACTGTACGGAATTTCGGAAATCATGTGAATGATAAACTGTAGATTTCTGACAAAAGAAAAAACGGGTATTAAACATAGATACAGTATAATATGTGACCACGAATTTGGCAAAGCTTGCACATGACTTGGAATAACTCGTCATTCGGTGAGGAATTATGTCGCACAGGAATACGTCTTCACCGAGCACGAGACAAGTTAGGTAGAATTTCATCATTTCTATGAAATTGTTCAACTAGTCCAGATGACTTTGTCTTAGGTTTGGTCATTACAAATGGACACCCTGTAAGTTATGCATATAAAGATGCATGCATAGAACAAATTGGACATGGAGTTTCCAATGTTTTTCAATGTATGAAGGTTTTTGTTCCACTGTCACGTTACGTTTTTCAAAGTCAAACAGGTGAATCTGCCTACACATATCATAAATTACTTAAAACCAATTATTATTCTTTGAGTTATTTTTTAGGAATATGTGTCTCAAATTTCACCAAACTGAAAGCAGTAAATTAAGGCATACCCAGACATTTAAATTGCCTACTCGCTCTGTGTCAAGGGGCTGTGTGCAGGGAATGAAATAGAAAACTGGTTGCTGATTGGACAAATTTGAAATGGACAACCACTAAAACAGCTGCATTGAATTGGGCTGAGAGGTTTGTCAACAAAACAAGAAATAAACCTTATTTTGAACAAAATGTAAATAAAAATCAAAGCAAGAACTATAACAAAGTGACTCATCATGGACACATTGTAGTGTTCTGCAGGCAGTTCACTGGATTATGAGTATACGCAGAAATTCATCTGGTCTGGTAACCAGACCATCTCATACAGGCTATAGATGTTTTAGACAAGTATAAACACCCAATCGCATATAATACCTATGGCAACATCAATCAGAGATAGGCACCTTGGAATATTTGCAGGCGATATGGTGCAGTATTGATGCACTAAGCACTTTTCAAATTGTAGTACAACAATAGGATTTGCCGGCACTGTGTGAAACCATTTGCACATTATTGTGCAGGCAAGGAACCACATAACATTTGCTAACACTCTGATTAACAGCACTACCGTTCAAAAACTATGCCAAGTTGTACAAAAGCCCAGACATGTTTACTGCGCTTGCAATGCACATGATTTAACCATGAACACCACATTCCGACTCACTACCCAAACTGGGCTGTAACTGGTCTTGGCAAACAGTTTTGGAGTGCCTGTTGCCAACTCATTTTCCCAACTTTCAGAGGCAGAATTTAAGCTGCAGCAGCTAAAAGAAAATCTCTTAAACATGATGCTGTAATTCAACAGTGTGTTTTCAAGCACAAACATTGCAAATAAGGTGCGTCTGACTACTTGCTAATAGATTTCTTATTTCAAGGAAAGCATACCTTTCTACATGTAACAATTTATGAAACGATTTCCAATTTTTTACAATGTAAGTGGAGAGGTTGTTTCTTGTCAATGACAAAGATTTTTGACAAGTGCAACATTTGGAAACACAGATACGGTCACTGCTTATAAACTTACGCGGGAAAGTTCCAGAATTTCTGACTGATATGATCTTTATGTCGTCTCCATGGCAATGCATGGACTGCATGGTCCGTGGAATGTTACTTCTCTGTCCAATCATCAATCATTGTCTGAAGAAAAAAAAAACGTTAAACAGAAAAAATAAATTATTGGATGAAGTGATCTGGTTCAAAAGATTGCAGCAAATCATTCATACTTGGATTTAATCAACAATGGCCTACTAAAAATAACCACAGGAATTGTTTCTTTTCATAGTTAACTACAAATCATACTTTAAGATAATAAAAATCCCGTTCATGACACATACCATCAGAGATACTGACAGAAGAGAACATAGGATTGATAAACTAAGACTTCAAAAGCTAACAGCAGAAAGGTAACTTGTCTAATCAGAAAGCACTAAGTCTCAGCGCTAAGCATTCAGATACAGTTGTAAATAAAAGAAACAAAAAACGTTCCTGCATGAAAAGAGCAACGAACTTATACGGTCTGTGCATCAAACGTTGAGGGCAGTGTGCTGCGTAGTCTAGCAGACTTATGACTGTGTGTTTAATTCATGTCATGCAAAGTATGGAGGCACAAGATGTGACAAGATGTGCGTCTGAAGTGCTATTCATTCTCTATGAATCTTAAGATGAAAGATTTATCAAAATATAACATAACTTCAACCAGATTAAGCCAATAGATGTGGTTTTGAAATGTAAAAATGAAATACTTCCAATCAATGCTACAATCTAAAGTTTACTAATATTCTAAGTGGCCACTTAAAAGATGAAAATAACCAAAAATAGTTAGGTAATTGTTTAACTTACCATGAAATTGATTGATTTTTATAATTACAGAGAGAAAGAAGTGAAAATGTCAAACTTGTATTTACCAAGAGACACCAACTAAATGTCTTCACCTCAAATAACTAAAAGTAAACAGTGACATGAGAATTATGACTGAATTCTCAGCTTCTTAGCGCAAGATATTCTGTAAATCAAACCAATTTAAATTAAGGGACAGATTTTGCTTAAGATATGATTGACCAATGTAAATCTCCATGTAAGCGTTGGACAATCTCAATGAAAGTGCAACAATGACGATGACAATAAATGACTAACCTTCAGTATATGCCCCATCAGCCATGACTAGTTGTAGTATCTTAGTATAGAGATGTTCTTGCTCTTTCCCCAGGATGCTACCGATCACCTTAGTGCCTTGTTCAATGTCTTCATCCTCATCTTCATGAATGGCCTAAGATAGAGTCAAGACATAGTTAAGACATCAGAGAAGAACAAACAAGTATCAGAGGTTCATCTCAATGAGCTACTTAGCAGGAGTTGAACCTAGGACCTTTGGAATACAGTGCCAGTACTCTCCAACTGAGGCATCCAGCACTATGTTAGTGGTCTCTATCATTGCATCTAAAAAAGTTTCCGTGATTTAATCAAAATCAGGCTGACTTGTGGGTTGGGTTTTAGTCCCTGTCTGATTCCCTGGGTTTTCCTGAATTATCATCTGAAGTTTTTCCTCCTTTAAATACAAATTCCCTTCATTATCTTCTTTTTCTCCAGATTGCTTCAGACTTCGAGCAACAGTTCCTGTTATTGGTTTCATGAATAGAAAGCTGTCAATATACCTGAATAGACTTGTAAGCCTTGATGAATGTCTCACATCCTAGCTCCTTCTCAAGTTGTAGTCTAGATTCTTCAAGACGGCTGAAGAGACTCTCGCTGTCTCTATCCTCCTCACCATCTGTCCCATCACCTGCAGGATGTTGGAGAAAGACCGATAGTTACTTGATGGGTAAAGCAAAGCATGTAATATTCTCTGCACCAATCATCAGTCATGTCATGCCTACCTGAATCCCAATCTTCATTGATTGGTTTACTCTCTCCTGATTCATTCCCATCAGCCATATCATCCTCATCCTCACCACCCTCAGCTCCTATCGGTGATACAGACTGCGATGACCTTTCATCTGACCCTCCTGGTGACCCTTGACCTTCCTCATCAACTGTCCTAGCCTGATCCTCAGCATCTATAACGTGCAATAGTAAAATATTTCACAAAAAGGTATACAAGACTAACACAAGGCAACCAAAAAACTTTTAGCATACATTTGATCCTGTTTTTGAATTTACAAAAACCTGCATAATTAACATCTACTGTCGATTTAGTTTTTGATTAGAACTTATCATCTAGTTCTGATAAGAACTGTCCTGCTGTGGGAAATAGTTGAGCTTTAAGCATGGAAGGTGACATGATTTATAGCAAGATACAAAATGAACACATTTCATGAGGGACAAACAGGATCTACATCTGCATGTTCTTATATTTGAGATGCTCTTCACCTTTAGCTTCTAAGATGCTTTTCATGGATTCAACAAGACTCCTGTATTCCTCGTCATCGTCATCATCACCGTCAGCCTCATCTCTACAAGAAACAAAGGAAGAACAGACACTGATGATATCCAAAATGAGATTATTTTATTCTCAGCACAAATGTCTGATGTACAAATGTAGCCCACTGTGCTGCCCCAAACCGTCCTGTCAGTTACTCCTGTACTGCCCACAGCACCACAGCACTGTATGGTTGTATAATTCACCAGGAAGTCAATACAATCCAATACCATGTAGCACAGGTGGGTTGACATGTTTTCCAAGAATACAAATCATTCTATGTATCTCTAAAGTCTTGTATGATCCAACTTTGTGTCAGCCTATCAGGAAATACAAATTACATCAACAATTGATGAAAACCCAATACTAGGCATCCCCAGACTAGGCACTTGGTTCAAATCTTGACACGGTCTTGCAAGTCTCACCCTGCATCATCAGCATTGACGTCCTCACTATCCTCCGTCGTGTCCTCCTCAGCATCATCATCCTCATCTTCTACATCTCGGACCTGTAGATACTCCAACTCTAACGTCCTGGCAGCTATCTCCATCGTCTGCTTCTCTATCTCAAAGAAAGGATTCAGGGCCAGGGTGGTGCGGAATAGCTTGCTCAGGTCTGGCATGGAACATGTCCTCAGAATCTGGTATGTGGAAAGTACGATTCAAATGAATCATTGTTCACAAACATCAAATTGTTACTTCTAGCGTTAAAAATAATTATCACACAGGTTGGGAACTGTTTGTTTATGTATAAACAAGGACACAGAAACGTTGTCACTTAAATTGTCAAACGTTTCTCAATAAGAAAGTTGTTCTAAGTAGAATGACCAGAATAAATGAACTTAGGAAAAAAAGAAAAGGAACTGGTTGCACACAAAAGAAGCCACTAGAAGAACACAGGAAGCCCTACGTGTGAATCAGTGTAAGTATTATATCCTTTACCTTAGCATCAGTGTCAAAGTTGCCCGTTTCCAATCCTTCAAGAACATCTGATCTGTTCGCTGTCTTGTACCTGAAAAATTATTCAGAATTTGACTAATGTTATCATCATAAAAATTGACAAATGCCTCTCATCAAGAATCGAGCCAAATTTCCTCCACCCTGACTTTAACAGCATGGATGATTGAGGGAAGTTATTAAATGGTATAAAAATACTAAGTACCTTGTAAACAGAAGTCTCTCGAGTTTTGTTCAGAATTGTTGTATCGTAAAGATAATATTCAGCATGCAAAGTGTCATCGTTAACTGACTTACAAGGATTGGTCTTGTTCCCCATCTTCATCATCATCATCACTCTCCAACTCAACCTGACTCACAAGAGCTGAAAAACAAACAAACAAATTCAACATAGACGTTGATACACTGTATTTCACAAGTGTGGCAATTTTACAACTGATACAAGAATTCTTTTTCAATTTGTTGTGCTTTAGGTTAGAATTACGAACACACAAACTGTTAAAAAAAATCAAAAGAAATAACGAATTCAAAAAAGCAATTCTTTGACAGAAAATATTCACAAACAAGGTAAACTAATAAATGTATTAAAAAATCTTTCATCAAAAAATAGAAAAAAAACAACCAATCGTAGGAAGTTTTATTTGCAGAATAAAAACATGTTAATCGCTCAAACACATGCAATGAAAAGTCACATTCACTGCAAAAGTGACTGTTGAAATCTCTCTACATAAAATTTTAAATGTAACTTGTTCAGCCAAAAAAGAACACGGCAATGGCTAATATGGAAAAAAACATGAGTAAATGGATGGGTGAATGGAAAAATATTGGAGAAAAATAATGTTAGACAGGAACTGCAAACTTCTCAAACAAGTACCTTCAGGAAAGAGATCTTGCTTAGGCTGTGAGGTGCCCCATGCATCATAACCAGGGAAACTGGGTGCCTCTGGGCTAAGCTTTGGTTTACTGGGAATATCTTTGGGTTGTGATGGGTCCCTAGTGGGTTCATCTAGGGTAATGATATCATCTGGGCTATCAATATCCTCAACAAGGGAGGTCATATCTAGGTCTTTGGAATCAGGAATGTTAAGTTTAGTCGGGGAATGCTTTGTTTCTGAAATGTTTCTTTCAGACTGGTTAGATTTGGGGGTTTGTTCACCAAATATGTCTGTCTGCACATACTGTGTTTGTTGTGTCTGGTCTGGGTTTAGTATCTGGGTTTCACGTTGGCCATCTGACTCTTTTATTTTGGGAATTTGGGTTTGGGAACTGATAGCGGCGCCTACAGACTGGGTGGTAGGGGTACAGAATTCAGTATTAGGGGGTACGGATTGTTTGATAGGGGTGAAGGAATCCTCCATAGGGGTAGTATTTTTGCTTTCAGGAGTGTCTTGGCTACTTGGTGTAACCTGTGACATGTCATCATCTTTTGGGTGAAAGGGAGGAGGAAAAAGTATGAAAATAGTAAGTAAATTTTCCCTTATAAGCCCCGAAGTGTCTTGTTTGATGTGCGTAATACGATTTCAAAACTGGGATTTTACAAACAAAAATTACGATTGCAAATTGATGATGCTTTTGTTTTATGGAGTCACTCCGAAATAGTCAAGTTTTGAGAATGGAAGGGTTAATACAAGGCATTCCAAGCAGCATACTCATATTATCTTCAACGGTAAAGAATGCTTGTGTTTTTTAAACAAAAAAAATGTTTTACAAGACTCATTTTTTTGAGTTCCAGATGCAAGAGCAGATTTTAAAAAGCCCTCAAATATATTAAGCATGTTGCTGTAAGCAGTAGTGTGACAACTGAGCACTGCAATTTGACACTTACATTTCTCCTGTTTGGGAGTCAGTTTTTCCGTCTTGGCGTCAGTCTCATCTTTCATCTTGTCCGTGGAGGATGATACTTTGATTGGACTAGGCAACTTGCTTGGACTGGCCATCTTGACGGGGCTGGAGGGCTTCTCAGGGCCAGCTTTCTCTGGAGTAGATGTCTTGGCTGGACTGACACTATTGGTTGGGCTGGATGTTTTCTCTGGGCTTGAGCCTTTCTCTGGACTGGATGTTTTGTCTGGACTCGGCAATTTGTCTAGACTTGTGGAACTGCCTGGGCTTGCTGGCTTCAGAGGGGAAGAAGGCGCCTTGAGGGTCTGTTCAGAATCTGTGAATTAAAAACAATGGAATATTGTCAGGATGCTGTAATGGCTAATGATCTCAAGCTCCACGTGGAACGATTAACAGCCACGTCTTCATTTTATTCTAATTGCAGTTAGAATACAGGTCAACTAGTTATTGCAAAAAACTGAAGGTTTTATATCAAGCCAATGACATCATGATTGACAATAATGCTGATTGAAATCTGAAATGCCTGACCTTGTTTTGGCGTAGTAGGCGTGGTTGGTGTGGTAGCTGGTGATTTAGGCACAGAGCTTGGTGATTTATCCCATGCAGTACGTGGTTTACTAGGCACATCAGATACAGCTTGGTCTGGGCTGGGCTTAGATTGTGTGTCCTTCGTCTCTA
>CM057135.1:31820325-31845325 GCA_029964075.1 Patiria pectinifera
AACCTACTGATACCCTCTTTCTGTCCCCGTCGAAAAGAACATATTTGTTTTGCTTCCTGTTAAAGACAATGACCACAAAGAGTTTCAACATTATTACTTCACCAATTATCAAAATATTCTGAAAGTTTCTGCAATTTCACAAGTGCAGTCATATCAGCAAACAATTTGATAAGTCGAGTTCGAAATTACTGATTTTAAGGGCACCAAACGTCATCAAGTACGCCCGTTTATTATGCGCATTGTAACAGTGAAATTTTCTAGATAGAGAGGAAATTGTGAAATAGTTATCTTTATCAAGATTTAAATAATTCATTCTGCTCTTCACTGGTTTTTGGTTTTGTACATACACCCATTGACAGTTCTTAAATCGTTTAATGTAAACATCTGGGGAAAAATGAACCCAATCCTACAAACTTAAGCATGTATTATTGATTCCATTATCCGTAGGCCTAAGCGGTTTGATATCGACAACTTTTCCAACAGTCTAAATTTGCATCCTAACAGGTGCAAGGAAAACGGAACATCTTGTCAACCTCCTCGGGGCACAGGGTAGTGGTAAAGATCTTGACCTCATCAATAGAGCCGAAGAAATACTCCATCTCGTGACCCATTCCTGCCTGCCCGATGGTCACCGGGATGTCTTTCGACAAAATCTCGCCTGTACAACAATCACTCGTACCGGTCTGCAGTTCATTGTCTACGTAAAACAGTAACTGAGAGCCGTTATACGTCATGATGACGTGATGCCAGACATTCAGACTCGCTTTCACGACATTGTAAGGCCATACCTTTTTCATAATGCGAGGTGATGACTGTGCCACCGATTTCTGTCCCGCCTGTGCTGTCTGTCATGCGGACTTCCCAGGAGCCAGCCTCGCTATAGCCAGCGTTGACGATACCTTGATAGTGATCGGGATTGGTTCGTTTGAACCAAGCACTGACACTGAAACGAGATCCCCAGGCAAACTGACGGAAAGCATCGACGTCTATTTTGCTGTGACCGTTGAACGAAGCAGCCCTCCCGCATACTCCTCCGGGAAAGAAAACTTCGCCACTTGCCAGCAAGCCATTCCTACCAGCGCTAGTTGAGTCCAACAAGTTACCCTCAAAAGCGTAATGCGCTGTAAAAGAAAACAAAGGAGAGAATAAGTTAAAAATCAATGCTTGGAAAAATCTTTAACGTGTATGCTTCCATGTACATACAGAGCAAAGCAAAAGCCTGATTTGGGCGGGGTAGGTCCACGATACATCGAGAAAGTTGAATGCTAATACAAAAAGTAATAGGTATACAAAGGCGTAAGAAAATAACGAAATATCACCAGTTAATTTTTTGAAGTCTTTCTTTTTTCTCTTTCGAATACAATTTGTAAATAATTTCCAGTGAAATTTGAAAATAATTTCAAGTGAAATTTTAATAAAATGTGACTCTTCTGCTCCTGTCTGCATCTGGGCTGAGACAATACAATGAAGCAGAGGTTACGAACCTTCAAGATGTGAAGATCCTCCACAGTTGGAGTGAGCCGGCACGCAGTGTCTGCAATCTGTCTGTTAACCAAAATAAGCAGCTCGATTAGGGAAGAATTCAATAATAAAGGCATTTAAACGGTCAAGTTTACAGACCATTCGGGTTTAAAATTTGGATTTGTTCAGTATTTTAGCTATTCAGGCCTAATTATATAAAAGCCAACTCGCTGTTTTGGTTATTCTCAAGAAGACATCTTTTACCAATATATTGTCGAAGTTTCAGATTAATAAGTCCTACAGTAAAATTACCGCATAAAGTCAGCAGTTTAAATATCTATTTATATCCGAATTATCGGAGCGGCACACTTATCGTGTCCGTATGACAGGTTTACATGAAACATTACATCATTATACCCAACCCAATCTTTCTCAGATCCATTATTTTTTTTAATTTTGGGAGAAGTTTTAAGTGTTTTGAACCTTTCTTTACGCATTCCAACTTGGGAATCTAATCTAAAACGAAATTACAATTGTCAAGAATCTATGCAAGAAATGTACTTCTTGTTAAACTAAAATGCAGCAAACATTACACGGTTGGTATTTGTTATGATTGTGTCTTACCTTGAATTTGGGTGTGTAGATTGCGTCATTCCTCTGTACGAAGCTACGGGGGCAGTCACTGTGCGACGCAGCGTTCATCTCACACAGATGCTTGCTCGGGATGTAATTCGTGGACTCGCACACTGGATCGGCCTCACACGACAGGAGACAATCCTTGTGATTTTTCGTATGATTTCGGCTGATTTGTGTATCATTAATGCCAGAACCGATAATCGTACACCAAATTGAATCTGACTGGTGATTGAAAACTTGCTGTATATCGGCGGTTAGAACCAAAATTGTTGCCCAAGAAATGAGCTGACAAAATAGTGTGAAACGTTCAGCTGCCATGTCAAAAACTACTGTTTACAGTTTTTTTCTGGAGATAATTAGTGATACTTCTTCTTGCCTAGGCCTATGGTTGACATTCACGTTACTGACGACAGAGTATAATGAGCGGTCTCGTGTACGGGAGAGCATTTAAGTGCCCAGACCACCAGGCGGGGCAAATATCACAATCATTATTAAATTATCAAATTACAAGCTCTCAGCGTTGAAATTCCGTTACCAAGAAACCCAAATCATCAGGCCAGCGTCACGTGTGCCTTGAACCAATCATATGGCTACATATATTCAGGCCCTACATGTCACGAGCAAAATTGCCAGTACATTTGTAAACAAATCATCCCAATGTATTATTATTATGACGAGCCCAAGCTCATTATCTTCCCCAAAAATCTTAAGCAAGAAATAAATGTTGTCTAATAAATTTCACCAGTAATCCTAGCATAAAGTGGCATGTCAACGGTTGTTGTCGAAAACTGCTAAAGACGCGGCCTCAATTTCGACCATGTACAGCGCCACCTTGTGACATGATCGGTGATCGCAAACGCACCTCCTTCCACGTCCGCACAAAGTGTCCCACATGCCATTCTTTTGGGGGCATTGCTTGTCGTAGTAATATCACTCCATTGTAATATATTAACTATAATAAATTAATGTAGGCCTACATGTATATGTCAATCGTGTTCAACAAAACAAACAGGTTTATGGAGGAAGGAAGTAAGGAACACAAACCCTCCATGGTTTTATCAATGACAGGCCAGTATAAACGTGGTGCACTTTGATTGTTCATCTAAAAAAAAGAGTCTAATTAGTCCCTTGCTACTTTGTACCTAATATTTCACAGTAAGACATATTTTTTATTAAGCTCTAAACAACGTGTCATAAACTAAGCTTGAATTTGCCTACCTGTTTAAAACTCGGAACGAATTTTACCGTTTAAAAATCAGAAAGAATTTTACTTTGGCGCGAGTTTCCAATTTTACTTTAAACGGCGCAGATAACACGCGCCCCCAAAATAATTATGAAACTAATTTTCTGACAAACATATACATGTACATGTACATGTAGTTGGGTGTGTACGTGGAAATTATACAGGTTTATCAGAATTTGTAAACGTGCGAAAAGTTGAATTTTCCACTTGGGAGTTTCTGAGATTTCTTAAGTGCGTCACGTTAAGAAACATGCACTCGGCAGATTTTGTGCCCAATTCTCGGACGCCACATTTTGCACGTTCATCAGACTATCTTGCTGCATGGAGGAATAAGTTCTTATTCCTCCATGCTTGCTGTAACCACGGAGGACACTTTTCCACGACGACGAAAGTACATAAAATAGTTTTTTTTAAATAGGTTACTCACGTTTACTTGACCTTTAAGGGCGCCAGTTTGAACCCAGGAACAAGTAAATTCCGACATCACTACACAGCTAAGCCAACGTATTCCTTACCGTCAGCTTACCGCCCGACACAAAACTAAAAGTTTATGGCGATTTGCATTTTGCGCGCTTAGAGTCCCTCACGGGGGACACACTCCTATTTCGTGGTATCGAAATTTACCTGTATCGGCAACTAAAGATTCAAGCATAAATGAAATCAGCCCCTTCAAGGATTCTTAACAAAAAGTTCCAAGGTTTCCCGAAATTGTTAACAGTAATTACGAACAATACATTTTTTGATGATTTAAAACGTTGACAAAAAAACTTTGGCATTATAGTGCATCCCCTTACACGATAGAGAGCGCCCTCTATTGACGATGCTAGACCCTCTATGAGCCAACGTTGAGCAGAATCACAAACATTTCGGCATCTTTTACAGAATTGAGTCGAGGTGATTTTATTCACAATATTTCGACAATAACTCCCATTTCCGCGATCTGAAAATTATAATAATTAAATGATTACGTTATAAAATAACAAAATCAGAATGATTCTTAACAGGCAACAACCTGCATGCAAAAAAACAAACCAAGAAAAAAAAACCAGAAAACGAAAATTATACATGTAGTTCTTAACCCATCATTACCATACACCAATTACTTTGGCAGGCTAAAATGAAATTCTATTTACGTTTATAAAAATACTGTCCATATAAAAAGAAGCTAGGATTCCTTTGATGTAAACCATTTTTAAGCAACTATAAAAAAAAAGGGGGTATTTGATAATATTATCAAGGTTATTACATTTTACAACTTTGGCTACAACAGACAAAACGTTTGAAAAAAATGACATTTCATTTTTTTTGGGACAAAACTGAAGAAAACCGTTCATTTTATATCATCTGTAAGACTATTTTTCTTGACAAACAGAAGAATTTCTGTTCGCTCTTGTACAGTAGCGCATCCAGCTTTTTTACACAGGAGGGGGGTGGTGGGGCACAATTCAGACTTCACTGTATCGACATCAGAACCGCTTTGAATTAATATGGGACACCAAAATGCCCCGGGATATGCCATTGCTCTTATTTTAGGAAATTTGTTTCACCTCATATTATTTTTATCAAAAAATTATCAGGTAAGAAAGTAATCCTTGTCTATAAACAATATTAAAAAGGCGTGAACTGAAAAGGACTACAAATTGGAAGACTTTACATGTATATAGTTTTAAGAGGATGCATTTTTCACTTAGTTAACTTGGCACCAGTACTAACAAATTATGCATTGATCTAGTTATCAGAGCGCAACAGAGATTTCTAACCAATATTTCAACACTTTCATCTTAATACAACTGAATACGTAAGTTACGATTATGAAATGAATGAGAATTGAGAATTCATCCTTCCAATTAATTTTTATGCATTACATTTACCCTGTATTTGTTTTACAATTATATGAAAAAATATTATAGCTTACAGTATTTATTCCTGGTTATAAGTCCGAATGGAATTCAATATGGAATGCTGGCAAAATATGCATAAATTATGTCACAGCCTAAAGACTTACAAGTATCTGTTTACGTTGACTGAACTTGAATTCGAAAGATCACAAAGCAATTGAAAAAAAATTGAGAAAATTACTCTTAAATCATTCGCCAGTTTATCCTACAGACTGTTTAGAATTTACAATAAAAGCTTTTGCCTTAAAAATAACAAAAACAGAATTCATGTACATGAATCATCATATCAACAACTTGTCTAATGCAAAACTGAAACGCAAGCATCACAGAGTGGCTCAATGATACATGCTTCCTTCCTGAATTGTCTTACTTTGAATAACACTTCAGAATTTGAAGGAAAAAAAATACATTTGTGGATGGAAGTGACCTTTCACCTTGGACTTCATCAACACATGAAGACAGATATCCCTTAAGTGATTTTAATTCTAGAATCACCGGTCAAATTTCTAAAAACATGAAACCAGAGCATACGACAAATTGAGACCTACTTTTCATCTCAGTGTTTGTTCACTCAAGGAAAATGTGCCATGTATGGAAAAAAGTGCCATTCTAACCCAAACAAAACAGAACAAAATCACAGAAATCTATAGATTTACAACAAAGTGTAGTAATTTGCCATTCGCACGGCAGTCACATAAGTGCAAGTGAATAAGTTCAGACTGTACATGTTCAATAATAAAATCAAAAAGAGATTATTTTTAAATCATGCTTATATCTAGTTAAAGAGAGGACAAAAATGTTCCTATAAACATAGAAAGGGCAATGTTGTGACAATTGGTACCTTTTCATCTCTCCACAGGTTGTTGCAAAATGTTAAAAATGAAAAAAGCTTCTAAAAGATTATGAAACATAAAATAAGCTGTAAAATAATTTATAAAAATTAAAACGCTTTTCTAAAGGTTAGATAGCAAAAGTAAAATGAGTTGAATAAGTATTGTCAATATTACATTCTAAACAATATTACATAAGTTACTTTATTGTACAAGGTGCTCAGCTCGTTCATAATAAGAATTTTCCATTGAAAGAGCTAGCACCACGAAAATAATGGGTCCAATTCCATTTGCTTAATTGGTCAAACTGCAGCCTCTTCATTCAAACAAACTATTTACAAATCTCTGCAAAAATCTCATAAAAATACAGTACAAAATGTATCGATCATGTGGTCAAAACATGATTTACATACATGTATTACAGAAATTTGGCTATACCTTGACACTTGAATACTCTGAATCATAACTTTGCAAAACAATATTTACAGATATTTACACTATACATCTATAATAAAAACAGTTACACAAGGCAGACACTCTATGAAAACGCTGTAGGAATGCTTAGATTTGGATTTCTTCCTCATCACCGGTAAACGATGGTACAAAGCGGATACCAGTGACCTGCTTTGGGTTTCTTGACGCTCGTTGGGGTGTGCTTGAACCAGAGTTCCCTCGACTTGAAGACTGACCTGAACTGACCCCTGTTGATGTAACCATGGGAGAAATGGACATCGATCCTGGTGCAAGGGGTGATAGCGAGGGCGACAGATCTGGTGAGACAGCCACAGCAGCAAATGCGCTCTCATTAACGATTGGTGAGCGAGGCAAGGAGTGTGATGTTTGCTTTGACTGACCATTGTTCATAGCGAGTGGAGCTACTGGTTTGATGGGTCCTTGGACTACATTAGTCAGCAATGGAGGAGGATACTGCTTCACAGGTTTGTGCTTTTGTTGTGGCCTCTCCAGCTGCCGTTTCACCACTGTGTCGTCCTTTAATTTGGCAATTTCAGCAAAGACGTGAGCCAGGGGTTGAAACTGAGGTCCCCAGTCCAGTAAGTAATCCCAGTTGTAGCTACCTGCGAGTTCTTCGTCACTGTTTACAATTGAGCTGAGTGAACCTGCCATAGATGGTTGGACATCATCTCCCCACCCAAAGGCTCTTGTGCCATCCATAATGGCATCGTCTTCTTCTGCACCTACTTCATCTAATCTAGCATAGATCAGATTACCAATGTCCATACCACCACCAGCCTCGCCACCTCCCTCCTCACCAAACACATGCATACTCTCTGCACTTGTACTGTTCATGTAACTGATGTTCTTCTCTCTAGGTGAGCCCATAACATCAGAAGCATTATCTCGCAAGGATAATCCATCTTCATGATCTTGCTGAATGCCAGAATCTAAGACCTTGTCTCGTACGCTGGCAGTGTGATCATCTGAAACTGAGCGTTCATTAATGCGGCGGATTTCCTCATCCTCTACGGTTGTTGATCCCCTCCCACTGGATGCTGAGTTACCCTCAGAGACATCAGTCCGAGTCAGGTGACCTACTTCCATGGAGCTATTCATGTTATTTCTGTGCATGTTGTAGAGGTTCCGCGGTGGATAGATGTTGTATGAAGTATCACCTGCTGTAAGTGGTTGTTCAGGAATCATAGCATGATTGACCATAGCATTGTGGCCCATTTCTACAGTATCAAAGGTGGTATCGTAAGATCTTGGTGACAGTGACCGGTCACCGGCTTGGTAATCAGCAGGTTTAGGATCCTTCTTGCGATTCTCACGTCGACGACGTCGTGCGATTAAGAACAAGATAACGATGATGAGCAGAATCAGGAAGATGACAGGAATAACGATAGCAAGAATGGTAGTCATCGGTAAGCCTACTTGGCCACCTGGTACAGCTGGAGGGTTGACATTCAACGTGATGGGGACTATGTCTTCCTTGGATCCAACTCTTCCAGAGCTAGCTTTGACTATCAGTGAATACTGGTCTTTGCCATCTACACTCTGCCGACGATTTCTATACAGAGACTCAATCATGTCACGCCTCCGTCTGTTTGAGGAGTCTAGACGTTTCTTTACTGTTATTATCCCTGTACTTTGGTTGATGGCAAAAAACTCATGGCTTCTCTCAAAGCCATAGAGTACAACACCGTCTGCTCCTGTATCGTTATCACTGGCATGTACCGTACCCACCATAGTGCCTACTGCTGCATCCTGAACCACGCTAAACAAGTATTCCTTCTTATCAAATTGTGGCTGGTAGTCATCCTGACTGGTAATCTCAACTTGGGCTTGCACAGATACTGACTCCCCACCTTTATCCACAGCTCGGATGAGAAGTCGATAAGATTCCTCCATCTCAAAGTCAAAAGGTCGTACAGTGGTGACGTTACCACTGACGGGGTCAATGTTGAACAGGTCCTTCCCACTACCTTCAGTGATTGCATAAGTCAGCTGACCATATTCACCGGTGTCCTTATCAATTGCATGCGCCTGAAATACAGGAGTACCAGCAGGTTGGTTCTCGGCCACGCGTTCCAAATACATCATGAATGGGAAGTATGGGACGTTATCGTTGTAATCGGTGATTTCAATGTTTACCGGCACAATAGCATGTAGTGGGTTATCACCACTGCGATCGGTAGCCCGTACTGACATCCTGACCTCAGGTACTGTGTCATAATCCAGACTGCCTTTAACAGTAATCAAACCGGAAGTCACATCAATAGTAAACATATCCAACTCATTACCTGATTTGATATCAAACTGAATCTCCGCATTCCGTCCGATATCAAGGTCACTTGCAAACACCTGTACAACACTAGTGTTAGTTGTTGCGTTTTCCTGGACAGTCCCAAAATAATGCGTCTGGTTGAATCTCGGTGCATGGTCATTAACATCCAAAACCTCAATGACAACCTCAGCCGTTGAGTTACGTTGAGGTAGTCCACGATCTGTAGCTGCAACTATCAGGGTATACGTGTCAACGAGTTCACGATCCAAGCTATCAAATACATTAATGTCTCCACTGTCGGCTTTGATCTCAAATTTCCCATCCTCGTTACCACTGACAATGCTGTAGTCAATCTTCCGATTATGATAAGATGGGTCTTCATCTTCAGCAGTTACCGTGGTAACCAATGAACCAATGGCTTTGTCTTCATCGACAAACGCAGAGTAGATATCTTGTTGGAAGGCAGGAGCATTGTTGTTGACGTCTAAGACCTGGACTCGGACAGCAACAACACTGGATAGGGGTGGGTTGCCATGGTCAGTTGCCGTGACGACAAGCTGAATGATGGGCTGGGCTGGATTAAAGTTGATTGTCTGGTTGGTTGTTATAGCACCTGTCAAATACAAAACGACATAGATTGTAATATCGCATGCATGGTCAATAGTACGGGTTAGGGAAATTTCAGTTTAGTAACGGCTGATTTGTAGCAACTACATAGATGTCCTCATCAATGTTACCCCTGCCTCTCTCTACATGTTCTGTTTATCGTTGGACCTCCTTGCCCAGTTCCTGTTTCCCTCCATTCTATGATCTAGCCTCTTTGAAGAGAAATATAAATTCCTACCTCCAGCTTTCCTGATTATTATTATTTTTTTATCACATTTTTCTTCTTTCTGGCCCTTGCTGCCCCCCCCCCCACCCACCAAGAGTGGCTTTTAAAGCCTTGCTTGCTTGGACAGATTTTCCTTAAAATGTACATATCATGATTATAATAGCCCATGGCTTCATTGCCTTCATTCAAGAACCACTATAATATGCGTTATTCCACGAGCGCCAGTTAAACAAGGAACAATGTAGTGTGTCTCGGCCATGGGACACAGACGCACTACATTTTCCGTGTTCCACGAGTGAGAGTGGGATAACAAAGTTATCTTCAAGCAAACTTGACGCGCAGTAAAAAATAGAACATGCACGTTGTACATAAACTTTTCAGTGGTTGTACAGTAGAAATGGTGTACGTCTTGGAATAGAACGATAAGCTGAGTGCGAAATGGACCGTGGTATAAGGTATTTATAGTTATCCCACGAGCGTGATTGGAACACGGAATAATGTAGTGTGTCTGTGTCCCACATACATGTACCACGAGGCTGAAGGCCGAGTGGTATGTGGGACACAGACGCACTACATTTTCTGTGTTCCACAAACGCGAGCGTGATAAGGGATTTATCTTCAAGTAAAATTGACGCACAGTAAAGATGGAACTAGCCCGCTTTACATGAACCTGAAAGCGGTTGAATAGCACATGTAGGTGGAATGTCGCTTGCATCTTGGAATAGCGCTATACGCGGAGTGCGATATGGACCGTGTCATACAGTGTAATATCACACTGTTGTTGCCATGAATGGCCCAATCAGGATCAAGGATTCAAGTTTGCTTGCAGATAGACTCTTGTGTATTGTCATCCTTGCAATGGTCAGTTTATGTAATACACACCTGTTGCTGAATCAATGACAAATCCCTGAACAGGTGCTACACCCATGCTGTACACAATGTGAGCATTGTTGTCAATATCAGCGTCTGTTGCATTGACTGTCAGCACGGGATAACCAGATGGAGTCAACTCAGACAATGCCACCTACAAATGCACAAATAACAACCATTTAACATTCATCACTTACAACTTGATCCAAGACAGAGCTATCATTAAATTACTACATGTGTCTTCTCTAGATGGTTTAATCTTACTGTGCTACTCATAACCTCGAAGTTAAGATCATAATGATAACAACTTTACAACTCTTTGAGGCATCCTTATGACACAACCTAACACAAGCAACCGTGAATTCAATATAATAAACGTGCCCTCACTTGACTGTATGAGTACATGTAAGTAACACACTGCCTCGACACACAATAAAACTTCACTATGAAAAACACAGAAGGGTACACAAATGATTATTTGGTTTAGCCATTTGTTATAGCGATTTTCCACTGAAATTGCTCTGCGTGATTGCACACAAACATTTAGGATCCAAAGAGAGTGCTTATTATAGCCAAGTATTTGTTATACACCATTACACCATGTACACCATTGAGGTGAATTGAAACATGATAGGAAATAATTCCACACCCACCTGATAGGACTGCTGGCTGAACTGTGGCTCGTTATCATTCTCATCTCTAACCCTTACAACCAACGTGACGTCATCCGTGTACACAGTGTCCGATGCCTGTACTTCAAGACTATAAATATCCTGCGTCTCACGATCTAATGTCTCAGCTAGTGTAATGCTGCCACTGAATGGATCAATGGCAAACTTGTTGCCTGGGTTACCAGTAGGTGTGAAGTGATAGGTGATAGTTGGATTGGTGTCTCCATCGTTAGCAGTCACTGTTATCAGAGGGTAACCAACTTCAGCACCTAGGCAAACAAGACAATCACAATTTGTTGCGATTACCAAATGTAAAATCATAGACAAGTTATCAAGTGATAAACTTTTGCAGTTTTTTTCCCAGATAGTCACAAAATTATGGATTTAACTTTGAAAGCATCAGTTCTAAGTGTGTTTAAAAGTTATGCCAGATGGAGAGAAACAGGTTTTAGGCGACAAACAAAACATGGTAATGCAGGACAGATGCAAACATGAAACAAACACTCCATAGTTTGTACAACCCAAAAATAAATAAATGGAGCCAAACAAAGAAAACGTAGTTATTGAATAATTTATTTTCAACTATTAAAGCTTGTACATGTACATACCTTCACTGATGACCAGCGGGTTGAATGGTGGGAAGCGAGGCCTGTTGTCATTAATATCCACAATGGTGATCTTCAATGTAGCCAATCCCGTCAGCTGTGAGCTACCGCTGTCTCTGGCCGCTAACGTCAACTTGTAAGCATCTCTGATTTCACGGTCTAGTTCGATATTGGTCGTCACAATACCGGTGATTGGATCAAGGTTGAAGGAGTTGTCAAAGTTCCCACTTCGGATGGAATAGGTGATCTGACCGTTGGTACCCTGGTCTGCATCATTGGCAGACACCTATCAATACACAACAGAGATCAGTCACATCATGTAGCTAAGCAACGGTATCATATATTTTTTACAAAGCTGTTGTCACATTTGTTACGGATATAAGACACTGTCAACAAGGTGAAACAATGAAAACCAAAGTTTTGGCCTCTGCATACTGCACACAGTTTGATAATTGTTCCAGAATTATAAGCAACTTGGCACAGTTGAGCTCCTGAAAAAAAAGAACTTCACTTCGTTTGCTAACAGTTGTACCTCTTTGTTTGTCTGTTATCTTGCCATGGCTTTGATCTCCTGCTTCAGCTGCATCAGACATGACCGACTTAATGAATCATTTGAAGGACTGTAACTCACCTGAATGACGTAGATTCCACTGGATTGTCCCTCCCAAACTGACGTTGTGTACTTATCCTGGACAAAGCGTGGAGCATTATCATTAGCATCCAGTAGATTCAGCTGGACCGTCGCGTAACCGTACAATGGTACTGCACCAATAGAGGGCGCTTCAGCCTGCACAACCAATCGTACCTGCTGAGTTGTCTCGTAGTCAAGGGAGGTAGAATCCAGGACTGACAGAACGGCAGAGTCTGGTGATTCAAACAATGAAATTAAGCGTAAAATTAATGAAAAGTGGCGAGTCCATCGGGTGCATGATCGAACTGTTATTTGTCGAGTGTTTTCACTGGTTTAAAAGCTGAGATAAAAAAATCCAGCAAATGAGGTATTCGTGTGTACATTTGGGCTAAGATCTAACATCCGCGCTACAAGGATGGCAAGCACTGGATAAAAAAGTTTGTAAAAGTTTTAACACTTGCCTTCTATCACAACTAAATGTTGGGTTATAAAAGCTGCTTTGTGAATAGTGTTCAATTTACAACGCACCTGATTGGCCAGTAATCTTAAATGCTCCATCATCATTGCCGCTGATGATTGAGTACGTGACTTGTCCTGATGGATTACCATCACTCCTGACAGCTTTCAAGATCAGGATCTGAGTATCGGCCGATTCATCCTCAAGAACTGATGCAGAATACTCAGAGGACAGGAAGTCTAGTCTAACAGCTGCTGCATTGCCAACGTGAACCTCCACCAGACCTTTAGGGTAAACAAACAATCGACAGATAATGAAATTATTGATACAAGAATTTAGTTTCAATAGATCCAATAGATCAAAACATTACGATTGTGATTGACAAGATAATGTTGACACTACAGGGTGAGTAAAAAAACCGAAACCCAAATGTCGGGACTATTGTTTTAGTGAAGTTCTGCATGTACCATTTTCAAAATCTAGAATATGAAAGCCCAATTCATAAGCTTTCTTTTAGTACAAGAATCATTCAAATCACTCATGTACTTTTCAAGTTACGGAATTTTAAACACAACCACCGTTTTAAGGTTCTGTCCACAGATCACAAAAAAGTTAAGTGTTTTTTCACCAAAACGAAAACAAATCACATAGGGATGCGTGTGAATTGTTTTCGTTTTGCTAAAAGAACGCACAAGAAAGCTTATGAATTGGGCTTTCATATCCTAGATTTTGAAAGTGCTACATGCAGAACTTCAATGAAACAATAGTCCCGACATTTGGGTTTCGTTTTTTTATTAGTCACCCTGCATTTCATATCAATTATGATCGTAAAACAGGTGCAACCTGTTAAACCCAGTCTACATGCAAAGGTCAATAAGATACGGTCCCCTGGTTAATTTTCTCCTTACCCCTTGTTGACAATGAGGGTGTTCCCAGATCGTATGCTTCAACTTCCAATCTATAAAGGGCCTCTGTATTCATGACGACTGATGTGAGAATCATACCAGTGGTAGCATCAAGGGTGAACTCAGCAGAGGTTTGAGCAAATCTGAGGGAAAAAGGCATGATTTCATTTGAGTGCATTCCAATTTATAAATGAAGCTACATACTGGATTGGACCTACAGAACAGTTTGTGGCATTTTCAATTCAGCTATCAGTAGTTTAGTTTCAATAGACTCACGTTTCGGACTCAAGATTTTCAAAGACTTCCTCATTTCCTTCGAACAGCTTCATAAATGAGTGTAGGACACTTACATGTTTTCCGTTTTTAAAAACCCTTGACTCATTGCCAAACAGTTTTAATAATATAATAGACATCAACTGTTATTCTACTTTAAAAGTACTAATAACTGTATTTATATAGCGCCTTTTTCCCAGAGGATACAAAGTGCTGGGGGAGAATGCAACCAAAGACAGGTAAATGAAGTATATGAACATATGAGACCCATTATGTAGCACCTTTTTGCTAGGTGCTGCGGCGCATATTGTTGCCACTGCCAGAAACACCGGGGCAAACCCCTTCTCTTAGCGACAAGTGTTACTGGGTTCTTTAACGTGCATTACACAACACACGGGACCTACGGCTTTACGTCCCATCCGAAGGACGAAGCAATAATGGTAAAGTGCCTTGCTCAAGAGCACAAGCACCATGTTCCCACGGTCAGGATTCGAACCCATGTACCACGGCACACGAGTTGAACACCGTAACCACTGGACCACAGCGCCCCACTTTGAACCAGGGTTGCTCCTAATTGTATTACAGTATCATCAACATGTGTCATAGTACTTAGTAACATAAACCGTGTCTGTAATTTCATATTTCACTGTCACTAAATACAACCATTTTTCCATCAAGGGTCCCCTGCCTTCTAGAATTAACTAGTTTTTAGTTACATATCATAATACACATATTATTAACAATTCTAATACCTTAATTAACATGCAAGAACAATATTCATATAAAGTCATCTTTTACAACTTTCAAATTGAGATTATAAACAAGGATGATTTCCAACTCACCGATAGTTGACTTCTCTGTTGACACCCGAGTCTTTATCCTCTGCGACAACCCTCGTCACATAAGCTCCAGACAGCGCCCCCAAGGACAAGTTAGCTCTGAATGGAACCATGGTGAACACCGGTGCGTTGTCGTTCACGTCAGTGATGTCTACAATTACTTGGACTTTCTCTGAGCGTGGTCCAAAACTTCCTCCATCGGTCGCACAGACTTGGAAGATGTACTGTGATTCCTTCTCAAAGTCAAACAGCCTACAAAGAGATCAACAGGTGTTTTCTCATTAATACTTTGAAGGTCTGCATCACTTAAGTATAATGCAATACTAGCAAGCACAAGCAACTAAGAGCAGGATTCTTGCAGATATCTTACCCAGTTGTAGTGAGTTGCCCAGTGTTGACATCTATACCAAACAGACCCAGCGTAGAGTTATCCAGTGAATACTGCACCATGGCATTAGTCCCTTCGTCGGCATCAACTGCTTCAACTGTCATCAATGACACACCAATCCCAGTATCCTCAGCCAATTGGTAATGATACGATGGCATCAGGAAGACCGGGTCATTGTCGTTGTCATCTAGAACGTTGACTGTGACCACAGATTCTCCAGATCGAGGCCCGGCACCGTGGTCAGTGGCACGGACTGTCAGGTTGTATTGTGGGGTCATCTCGCGGTCAAGTGGGCCGGTAGTGGACAGCTGACCAGTTATAGAGTCCAGTACAAACAGGCCATCTATGTTGCCATCTGGGGGGAAAAGTTAACATGTAGTTAGAATAAGGACAAAATACTTGTTAATTTTCTGGCATGCTTTGTGACAGTCTGAACAATAGAGAAACAATGATAATTTAGTCCAAATACCGCCTCAATTTTCAACTCAGTGAGTCAGAACACAGCCAGCGTATCGATCTCCTTATGGCTTTTGATGAGGGTTCATCTCTTTATGAATATTCATAAGTTCCCAAAGGCATTGTCTTCCTCTGTCTGCTTACTAATTACTTACCACTGATAGAGTAAGTCAGGTTGCTATTCACACCGATATCTTTATCCTCAGCAACGACGACGTGAACATCACTGGCTGGCTCATTCTCTGGGATGCTGAGCTCATAACGACTTGTTGCAAAGGTTGGATCATGATCATTGGTGTCCTGGACATAGACAATGACTGAAGCGACATCGTAGCGTGCAGGGAAGGCACCATCCCGAGCATACACTGAGTAAGAGAATCAAAAAGCAATAAATATACATTTACTCTTATTTCCAAACAACAGGTTTCACCATAAATGAAAATTCAGATTTTTCATAAATTCTTTCAGATGTTGCTTTTTGGCACCAAATCTTTAAATACAATTCAATGAGAAAACACCATAATTTTTTTCCCAAGAACAAAGTTTACGTGCAAGGCATTTCATTTTTGGGAATTCTCTATGAGTGAAATTGCAAAGCAAATTTTACTGCTTGTATTGGAGACTACACTGACCTGTAATACTATAGGAATCCTTAGCCTCTCTATCCAGCCTGCCATTGGTGACAATAACTCCTGTTGAAGCATCCACTGTAAACATATCCTCAGCAATACCATAGGGAATCTCAAACGTGATCTCTCCATTTGTGCCTGCAAGAAAAAAGACAGAAATAAGACAATTGAAAGAAAAGTTATACCTGGGTGGATTTAACAATCCAATTATTCACGATAATATTGTCAGGTCAAGCAAAATCCTTTCTTGAGACTGTTAGCCATTTGTGTTCCCTCTATTATGAGATTTTGCATCACCCGTGTTCAATTCCTCCTTCCAAAGTTCAAATTCTCCATACCTGTGTCTCCATCCTCTGCTACCACCGTTCCGACATAGGTAGCTCTGTCTAGGTTCTCAAATACATTCATGACGTAGGATGACGGGTCAAAGTGAGGTGGCAAGTCATTCACGTCTTCCACACGTATCTCTAGTGTCTGCCAGCTGGTGAGGGACGGTAGTCCATGGTCGGTGGCCGTAATGTTCAAGACGTACAGTCGCTCATGCTCATGGTCAAGCGAATGAGCAATTGATAACAAACCTGGGAATGATACAAGAGTTAATGGTGTTGTGGCTTAAATGCTGAATACAATGGTGTCTGGAGATAATAGCAATGCCTATTGATACAACTTGTGGATTTACACAACATGAGACCTCTATGAGAGATTAGCGAACATTTTGACGCCTTTCCAAGTATAAAGACATCTGTCCATGAAGCAACGATTTATGAAATACTCACCTGTGATGGATTCAATGGCAAACTTTCCTTCCTCATTTCCAGATTTGATCTCGTAGACCAATCGCGCATTCTCCCCGAGATCTGCATCACTGGCATGGATGTGAAGGATTGGATACCCTACTGGTTCATCCTCATTAATATGCGTGAAGACACGTGACAGAAAGACGGGAGAATTGTCGTTCCTGTCCTCAACTAAGATACTAACTGTGACTGTACTTGACTTGCGATCAGATACATCGGTAGCCTGATCTTCAGCTTGTACGACAAACAAAAACCGTGGGATGGACTCCCTGTCAATCTCTGCAATTGTTGTCAGGGCACCAGTTACCTCATCAACGGTAAACATTGACTGCGGTGTTAGGATGCTATACCGAATGTCACTGTTGGTACCAGAGTCAGCATCAGTTGCAAGAAATGTCCAGACCAAATGACCCACAGCCACATTCTCACTCAGACTGAATTGAATAGGGTCATTGGCAAAGACAGGTGTATTATCATTCATGTCTAAGACATTAATGTTCACGGTGACTGTTGTCGTCTGCGGATGTACAGGTCCATTATCTTCAAGAAGAACTGTTAACTGATAATGGCTGCTCAACTCAAAATCAACCTCCCTAGTGTTGATGATAACTCCCGTGGTTCGATTGATGCCGAATGTTCCATAGTCATTACCATTGATGATGCTATAGAAGATCTTGCCATTATCCCCAGCATCTTGGTCGTGGGCTCTGACTTGACCGACAGTGGACCCTGGTTCAATGTTCTCCTCAATGGTAAATGTGTATGCTGCCCTCTCGGCGACCGGCATGTGATCATTGATGTCTTGGATGCGTACGGTGACCTGTATGCTTGATTGGAGGGATGGAGTGCCGTTATCTTGAGCTGTGACATTGATAATGTACATCTGACTCCTCTCTCTGTCTAAGGTGCTCTGAGTGGTGATCAGGCCAGTGGAGGGATCCAGGTTGAAATGTTCACCACCTGAAAAGAATTGAAAATTGAATGAAGGTCTTAACTTATATTTGAGGTTCAATTTCATTTCTTGGAGCATAATAATGCCACTACAGACATCATTTGGAACATCAACAATATTTCACTCAACTTGCTTGTTTGCTTTTTCAATGATTTTTCTTCAATTTAAAAAACTTATCGTTCTTTAAATTAAGCTCCTTTTCTTCCTGCTATTTTGATTTCGATTAGGAGCAATTTAAAAGCCAGTATTTGTTAAATGGATGTATACTTTTTTTTTTTAAACTTACCACTTGCAAATGAATAGGTTATTGTTCCATTTTGGCCACTGTCTGGATCAAACGCGATCACTTTAGCAACAAACTCTCCCGGCATTTGTTCTTCCATGATGGATGCATGGTACTGAGACTGTCTGAGGAACGTCGGTGTGTTGTCATTCAAGTCATTCACACCAACATGTACAGTAGCCACAGCCATGTTGGGTGGCTCTCCATGATCCATCGCCGTAACCTTCAGGTCATAGCTGGCTGTACTCTCACGATCCAAGCTTTGGGTTGTGCTTATGACTCCTATCACATGAAGAAAAGGAAATCAAAAATTGTTTTAAACCCAATAATATGATAGAATTTCCATGAACAATATGCAAAATTAAAACAAATCCCTCAAAAAGATAAATTGATGAGGATTCTTATGATGACTGCATGCTATTTACATGTAGTTTTCAAGTTTTCCTACCTGTTGAAGGATCAATCCTAAATGCACTATTTCCTTCCAATGTGTACGTAATTTGAGCATTCATCCCAGAATCTCTATCCTCAGCTATCACACGTCCTGCTTCGGAGTTAGCTTCACGATTCTCATCAATGTAGAAGTAATATGTAGTCTGTGCAAACTGTGGTGAGTTATCATTCATGTCTGTGACATGCATGCGTACTATAGCTGAACTGTTCTGGGCAGGGCTTCCGTTGTCTGAAGCGATGACCTCAAGTATGAACTCTGACCTGAGTTCATAATCCAAGCGTTGCCGTGTGTATAGCCATCCATCGTCAGGGAAGATAGCAAAGTAAGTTGCATCTATGCTGGGTTTGAGGCTGTATGTGATGCGTGCATTGATCCCATGGTCCTCATCTGTTGCCATGACTTGTACAACTCGCGTGCTGATTGGTGTTGCCTCGGAGACATCCATCTGGTATGTGGCAGGGTTGAACTGTGGGCCGTTATCGTTGACATCTTGCACCAGCACAGTGAGAGTCAAGTTACCTTTCTTCGATGGACTTCCACGGTCATAAGCCTGGATAATGATCTCATATGAACTCTGATCATTGTAGCTGATCACACTCTCAAGGAGAACCTGTCCCGTCACCCGATGAACAGAAAACTTGTCGTCTGGATTCTGAACCAATTTATATCGCAGTGTCCCAAAGTTACCACTGTCTCGATCTGTTGCCATAGCAATGAAGACAGTGCTTCCAACTGCTGTACTCTCTGGGACAACTACCACCTCTCTGTTGCTAGGGAACTGTGGAGTATTATCATTCTCATCAATAATGGTGACATTGACATGAGTGAGTCCGTAGAGAGGAGGGGACCCACTGGCTGCTTGAACCGTCAGGATGAGATAGGGGTAGAGCTCGTAGTCAGGAGGGGAATTGATGGACAGCTCAGCAGTGGCTGGATTCAAGCTGAAGTAGCCTTGTGGATCACCGGAGTAAATGGAGTAGGATATCACGGCCAAGTTAGCTGTAGAAAAGAACAGTTCAAAAGACACTTGATAAGATTGGTTCATTAGAATGTGCATTCTGGGGTTTCAAATTATTGTCAATGGCTCCCAAGAGATGAGAAGGAATGTACAGTTTGTCCTCATTACATGCATTGTATTCATCACTTATAATGATGACACTGAGTCAAGTTATTTATTAGTTACGTAATTCAGACTCACTGACAATCCAGACTTTCAATGCCTGTCTCAAACATGGTTTCTGTGAATCTTCTATCCTCTATGTATCGTCTTTGTAACAAGTTCACTTACTTGGATCTAGATTTTCCGCATAGACTGAACCAAGAACATGAAACCGTTGCGTATTCTCCCTGACAGTAAAGCTGTAATGTGACTGGTTGAACACCGGAGGGGAGTCGTCAGGACCTACTACGCTGATTCTGATCTGGGCATTCTCAAGGGATGACTGGCCCCCACCATCAGTTGCTGATATCTCCAAGGAATGCATAGACTGCTGGTAACGACTCAGGGCACCAGTGAGGGTAACTACACCTGCAGGGAAAAAAATGGAGATTGGATATATATGAATTAATGAATAAACTCAACAATGGCACGTTGAGATAGCTCAAAGAATGCAAGGATCTGTTGCTAGTTCAGAGTTCAATACTTGAAAAAAATCTTAGGGAGTGACAATTTTGGGAGTTACATGTGTACTGGTAAAATCACTTTAGAACATGTGAGGAGGATACATACTTGTTTTAGGTACAGAGACCTGATGAATGAAAATGATCAACTTTGAAATTAGGTACATGTATTCATACATTTTGTGACAACTTTTTTTATGATAACTGCACTCACTTTCTCTTTGTGGTTTATTTGATGACATTTGGTTATTCACAATGTTTGTTTAACAAACATAACTCAATTTTACTGCTGAAAAAGAATAAACCACCACCTACCAACAGAGATGACAGCAAACTTAAACTTACCGGTACCATCAGCAATAGTGAATATTCCTTGCTCATTGCCGGACACTATGGAATAGGTTACTCTGCCAAAAGTCCCTGAATCTTGATCCATGGCAGACACTGTTGTGATGACTGTCCCTTCAATGCTACTCTCATCAACATCAACTGTAACAAAAGCAGATTCTATAAATAGTTAAGGTTCTTTAATATACGGCTGTGCAGTCACTTCACACAACTATCCAGCCACCAAACACTATGCTTGAGGATCCTGTGAACGTGTAAGAAATCTAACGACCACAAATTTCTATTTTTTTCAAATGCAACGCTGGGCCACTGTTGTTCCATTCATGTTTATTTAAGGTTGTTCAGAATGACCCATTCAACAACATTTACCACAGCTAAGTTCACTGGCAAGGCATATTTGCGTCAATGCGCTATAACAAATTAATTGTATTTGTAATTCGTGCTTTATATATGAGCTCAAAAATGGCTGGGAATAACTATCTGTAGGATTTATTGTTGTAGCATCTCAGTAACATCATGGATGAAAGTGTTCCATAAGATCAATGATCACATTCTCACCTGCATAAGTTGTTGGATAAAACAGTGGTCTGTTATCGTTCACATCCAGCAGAGTAATCTTGACCAGGGCGATGCTACTCAAGCCTCCACCATCCATTGCTTGTACAGGGAATTCATATGACGTTGTGCCTCTATCCCGATCCAGCTGTGTGGCTGTACAGATGTAGCCATCGTCATTACGGATGTAGAATTCTGGAGGTGGTTGAGAGCCGTAACCCAGACTGAGGGAATAGGTGACATGGCCAAAGTCGCCAGAATCAGGGTCTTCAGCTTGGACCTGTGTCAGAAGAAAAGAGATCAATGGGAATTGTTTAGCATGTAATCATCTTTAGACATTCCCAGAGGTCCAATTTAATAATAAAGTGTGGAGGCTGCTGACAAGTGAATCTGACTGCTAAAACAACAAGTTTTCTTGCCTGCATCAACAAGTTCCTACAGACTTTCTAATGGATAGAAGCTCAATGGGTTAAAAACTTGTGTTACTTTTACTGACTAAAAGGATCTTTCATAAATACCGAGGACAGTTTGAACATTCCTATTGTTCAAAAGCTCACCATGTGGGTGGTTTTAAACTGCCTGTAAACTATTCCAGCACACTATATTAAACCCTTAGTAAAGGTTTTATAACATCACAGTCGAGAGTTGAGCATCTATCCCTTACGGCATATTCCCTTTAATATTATATGTTTTGGTGATGAGGGGTTTCTATGACACAGTAAGATCTCCTCTTTGAGTTTTTCTTTTTATTTTTTTACACATCTTTGACAACACAAACTTGTGAAGTCCTTCAAAATTACATGTGGTTTCCTGTTTTGGATGAAGTCTTCTTTCTCACCCATTTCATCATACAGTTCTTATGTAGATTCCCGATAGCCCCAACCGACCAATGAGATTATCTATTCCCAGTAAAACCGCTAGTCTTGTATACAAATCTATATATAAATGCACCTTGCCTGTCAGTGCGCTGGTTTCCTATTCAATGTGTTTGCTATACACTGTACAATGTTATGTAAGAATAGCCATGCCACAATAAACACTCCCTATTGTTGAACTATTGATCGCTTCTTACTGTTGCAACCGGTTTACGATACGCAGATCACACTATTCTATCTATGTAACAGCATTTATGGGATATTCTTAATCTATTTGAAGTTGCAAAATTAGTTTTCTTTATTTCAACATTATTTTGGCAAAGGACAGAATTTCTCTATAAAAAAAGCCAAATACTCATAAAAAAATTCAGAATGACACTCATGATTAAATTTTCATGATTATATTTTCTTAAAAAAACCCTGACAACTCATCTTTTTTTATCCCATTTATACCATGTCTCAATAAAGTGAATTTAAAGTAGGAAGAACAGTCAAAGCAATGCATGGTATACAGCAATACATATCAGGGAATAGTGTGCATTTACACTGTATCTGCCCTCTATTGATCACTCTTCAAATTCTCCCTAGTACCCATGGAATGCAGTTGTACAACCAATCTAGCAACAGTGGTCCTAGTGTGTGAGCGCTGATACATTTACACACAAAAATCTTGTGCAGCACACACTTAGGAAAAACACAACAGCAACAAATTTGGGCCAATTAGGCAAATGAAAAGTATATGAACATTGGAAAGAATGTTGACAAAATGAAGTAGAACTGTTCAATATATTTAATTGCATACTATTTAAATGGTCTTTGATTTATGAAATTTAAGTGTCAAGGAAAATCAGTAAACTACATGTTACATGTTCGGTATATGTGCGTGTGCAAAAATCTCTTTTTTAATCACCATTTTTTTTGGGGGAAAAGTGTACTTTACAAAAATACAATAGACATACATTTGTACATTCAACATGAATGGTGTTTGGAAATGGATGGATTTGGGTCAGTGACAAAGGGAAATCTAGGTCATAAAAGAAAAATACAAAAGCAATCCCCTGGGGAAAAAAAAGACAAGCAAAGAATGCTCACATTTTTAACGAATTTATCAAGGCAGGAAAATCTTTGACCCCCCGAAAAATAGTTCAACTTAATTTTAATTGAACTGTAGAATGGGTCAATAGTTTGTTTTCTACTCAGGTTCTGTGATTTCACAGCTTTAAGAAAACCCAAGGCACATAAGTATTCACCATGTGTGAAATTATCACAGAAATAGCTGAAAGGCATAACCCAGCCCCACAAGAAAAAATATATCAGGACTTTGTGGTCTATTCTTCATACTTGCACAACAACACCCCGACACCCAGCCTTTCAACAAAAAGTCTTACTTTAAGATTAAGCAAAACCACCTGGCCATGAAAGGCGACCATTTTTTCATTTTTATTAATAACTTGGGGGGCACCGGCGAAACAACAAAAGAATGAAAATAAAAGGGAGGTTGATTAAGACCTAGGGATATTATGATAAGCGTGGACTGAACACTGTGTATGGGGTAATGAACCACTGCTACAAGTTCAGCAGTCGGTATTCCAGGGGGAGGTTAGAAATAAGTGCATTGGCAAGGGCATTGACTTGTGCAAGATTTCAGCTTTGTTCAGCGTGCTGATCAGGTTTTTCAGATTAATTTAGTTAGCTCAAACAGTGCCTCAGTTTAACAAGAAGTCTGTACTTTTTAAGGATATTTATTATCCAGATAAAACAAAAAATGAAAATGTTGAAAGTCTAATTTTAGGTTTAGAAAGACAGATCCAGCACCAAATATTCCCCTGACTCTAGGAAGGTGACCACAGACATGGTTTAGCCTTCTGATGTTAGGCGCCATGCATTCAAATAAATGCCCTCTGCATTATCAGTTAGACAACAATGAATAGGCCATGCATTGGCCATTCCTAAAAAGTGTACTTGTTACTAACTACAAAACCCAGTAGTTAACAGTAAGTAGCATTGCCTGTTTGTGCCGGTTGTTACATCCACAGTTATCTGTATCTTTCTTTTTGATAAATCACTTCGCCTTTGTCTAGGAACACCGCAAAGTGAATCATTAACATAGTATGAGCACGAGGTGCCACCAATTGTATGCAGTTTTGAAGAAAAATACTTTGCCGTTGTCCGGATACCTACATAGGGTGAGGCAAACACGTTCATAAACGAGTAGACATAAGGAATAATAACAACACTGGGATGAGTTCAACTGTACTTTGTACTGTGTTGAGTTTCGAACTGTGTATTTAAAACACAACAATGGATTTATTTAGAATTTCATTTTTGTATATAAAAGTTGTTGTAAACAAAATATGTTTTGTTTCACTATTTCATTTTGTAAGGCTTCACTGGAATATTTTTTACTTCTTTCTGGCAAAATACCGTAACTTGAGAAAACCTGAAGGAAGTTAAAGGAAATGTTGCCAGACTGGCAAACATTTTCCCTTTTTGCAGTGTTACTATTAAAGCTGAAATCCCACCTAAGGCTAGGTATGATTCACTTGCATTCCCTCGCTGGGAATATGTCCCTTTTGGTGTTTTTATTTCTGTCTGGATCTCAAGCTTGAAAATAGAAATGTGTTAATCGCCTCGGCAGAGCACTTTTGATTTGAACACTGGGCCATTGAAAAATTACCACATGCATGCATGACTGATAATCCTGGCACTTTGGGACATGTGACTTTGCAGTTGTAATGCCAATGACATT
>CM057135.1:31845825-31870825 GCA_029964075.1 Patiria pectinifera
TGCGTCTTTGAATAAGTGGCGATTCTTCTCTCTCAAAACTGTGTTTAGCAAACAGTGAACACTATCATGCTTTTATTTGTTATTTATTTATTTATCGTTTTATTTTACCAGGGTAGTGAGTCCCATCAGTTATCAAAGAACTATTCTCCCTGGGGGCCTGGTATCAATTTGTAATCAATCAATAACATTTAACAGATTTAGATGTTAAACAGCATGTGTCCAATTCCTAAACATCAATGTTCAATAGCTAAACACTGTCCATCCTTACTCTAAACATTCTCGAATTCCTATCAATTGAATGCACAATCTGTGGTTCTATAATGTACGCTTTAATCGAACATTTTTAAAGCTAAAGAAATCGAGATATATTTGATTCAATTTAAATTCATTTAAAATGACTTGCAAACGAGGTTTGAAATTTAATGTGTTTATGCGGGTGAAAAATATTGCGATTACATATTTAATTGAATGTGACAATTAAGTTCACTGGGTTTTTTTCATTCAAAGGATCCGTTGCCTGATTGTTGAGATACTTACGATATCAAAGTTAAGACGTTAATTATGCCAGATCGTAACCCCTAAGCTGCATGGAATATGCCATTGCAGGTAGCTCAACCTCCATTGACCGAATTGTCATCAAACTATTTAGGAATAATTAACATTCGGTTCAGATTAAATACAACATGTTCCTCTTGCCGCAGATGATACACAATTGGAATATTTAATAAAAAAACACAGTTTATGCAAGATTTCAATGCGCAGTTCCTACCTAATACCTATCTAGAATTATGCACTGTATAGCGAAAAGCTAGTCCTACATTTTGTACACAGTGTCTATACGCCTAGTCTATACATGCTTACAATAATCTTTATTTCGCATACCGGAAAATAGTATTATAATGATGTAAAATGAGAATAACAAACTATACTGAGTAAATGAAAGTGGAGCGTTTCGATGTAAAGGTATAAGAATTGCATACCTGCGAATAAAATAGTCCAGATTTTAATAAGGTCAGTTATGTGGTAACAAGCATTGATAACATATAATACTAAACTAAACTATAACACGTTTGTTCCAGTTTGGAACAAAATAGGTTCAAAATATGTTATAAGATTCAACAAGGACAGTTGCTGCCCTAAATCCGTTTTAAAGGAAGTTGTAAAGCGGATTTATGGCAGTCCAGATCCGTTTTAGCGGCTAAACAATATGCTCGAAATCCTAGGAATTCAGTTGGCAATATTATTCCCTTTTTTGTGTATTAAGTCAATAAGATATCCTCATTTAACGTACCCCAATTGTGTCGATGTCAAACACTCAAAGCTTTGAACTAAACTCTTCTCTCTCAGCGATATCCAAATAATTCGGCCTGTTCTTTCCCATCTCTCCCTGGCTCCGAGTCTCAATCCGACGTGCTCGAGCCCTGTATGCCAAGCAACCGCCTAAGAAGAAGACAGCCAGCACCAATGCTCCTATCACTGCTCCTATCAGAGCTTCAATGAGGGTACTAGCCTCCTGTGAGGTAAGCTTCAAGCCAATACCCTCACCGACGAGACAAGGTTCAGGGTCCGGTGGGCAGGGAGTAACCTCAGCAGGTGGAGTGACAGGTGCAGTGATGGACGGTAGGTAGCTTGCCCAAAACTGATGGAGATGTTGCCAGTTGTTGTTGTTGCCTGAGTAGGCTTGGGGACAGTCGGTGAGTGACATGTACATCAGGTTGATAGAATCGAATGCTGGCCACTCCACTCCAGACAGCGAAGTACCCGGAGTCCTATAGAAATCATAACACAAACAAGAAGGTGCATGATAGCTTTATTCATCATTGATAACTTTTTTATGTATGCCTGTCTGCATTACTTGCATGGGTGTACACGTAATGGCAGTCAAGAGGCGTAGCAGGGGCGCGTTCTGTAACCAAATATTATTTGGTGTGTGTCATCATCAGTGTTTCTGTGATTCATTAATGGGCCAGTTTTCTAAATTCTCCCCAGTCCCAAGAACCTGTAAAAAAAAACAGTCTGGGTTCCTGATCTTAATGATAGAGGATGATATTTGAACAAAATTGAACAAGTTGTTATGGCTTGAAAAAGGTGTCATCAATTAATGTTGTTCTCTGACTTGTCTAGGTCTTAGAGGTGCTTGGTGTGGAACGATTACTACAAACAATAGGGTATATCTTACCCAGTGTGGATGAAATTCTTCAAGAATGCCATCAGCTCCAAGGTAACCTGCTTGTCTTCTAGCCTGTAGGATAGCTGGAGTTTATCCACGAGAGGACTGTATGGATCTCCAAACAGGAACTGCAGATCATCTGTCACGGCTGGTCCTGCCTGGGGTGGAAGTGGTCCTATGTAATGAGCAGGTGGTTTGTGATCAAACGAGTAGAAGAAGACAGAGTGACCGGCATCAGCGTGCAGTCTAGCAGCTTCCAATGTGCTCCAGAATGAGAGATAATCATTCATAAATTGTCTGAAGCTTCCCCGTGTCTCGCAAGTGTCATCTAGTCCACCCTTCCTGATATATTCCGTTATCAGAGCGAGAGCTGCTTTATTAGGATTAGTAAATGAAAGCCCGCTGACAACCTGTATGTACTTCTGAACTTCTTCAACACTTGGACATGTTAGGCCGGTGAACGAAAATGCAGGTCCGGCATTTTCGTCGTGTGCAAGCCCTAACATAACAGCAACGTCGTTGATTCTTCCGGATTTCATCAACTCGAGGGGTTTGTCAGTGATTAAATCACCGTCAACAACGGTCGGAAAAGCAAGGCCAAACGGAGGAGTGACAGTGTTGGACACAATGTCTGCCACGGGCTTTTCACGGAGACAGTTGATCATGATCTCACTGCTTGTAGTAGGGCATTCCAGTTTGATTGCTAAAGCTTCTGCTTTCTCGGATGCACTTGGAATGACTGGGTTATCAACAGGTGGCGATACGGCAGATGCACTCATGACAACAGCTCTGTTAAATAGACCCTTTGTCTTCTCAGAGAGTATGAGAAAGTGGGTAAGAACTGCGCCTGATCCGTGGCCTTGGACTGTGACTTGTTCTGGGTCACCCCCAAAGCTCCCGATGTACTTATTGACCCATTGAAGAGCAGCCAGGATGTCGTACAGTCCGTAGTTGCCCGAAGCTACTTCGTCTTCTGTGGACAGGAATCCAAGAGCTCCCAGACGATGGTTGATCACCACAACTACAGCTTTAACCTGAGATGCAAGAAGAGTTGCGTCTTGGATTGAGGAAGTACCTATTACTCCATACCCAGGATGAATAAAAACCAGTACTGGCAAAGCAGGGTCGTTAGGTTCTTTAGATGGAGCATAGATGTTAAGAGTCAGACAGTCTTCATTGGTTTGATTAAACCCAAGTCGAACCATCCAAGGATCTTGGGTGACATCTTGCGGGCAGGCGGGTGGTAGCATCCCTGGGATGCCGAGTGGTTGGTCGCCCCACGGTCCTGTGTCTTGAGGTGGTCTAAATCGTAAATCGCCGAGGGGTGGTTTTGCGTAAGGAATTCCTAAGAACTCAGCAATCTCTCGCCCACCCATTGCCTCGTCAGCGAGTCGCACAGCACCAACGACAGATCCTAACACTTCTCCGTCTGGGTTTGAAATCTGTACCGTCTTGGTGTCTGGCTTTTGTTCGGTGCCACTTCTTAGAGGGACTTCATAGGAGCAGGTCTTTATATCAGTGAGTTCAGTGATGGTTGGGATGTAGTCATTCCAGAAGGTTACTCTGTCAGCTTTTAGACGCTGTCCTGTCCTAATGTTAGCGTCCAGTATGATGTACGTTTCATTCTCTGCTTCAAATTCAGGCCACTCAGGTGAACCGGCTCCATTTGGATTCCTAGACAAAAATAAAATAAAAATTAAACCATTGACCGTATATGTACATAACTCTTGAAAAACATAGTGCAACGAATCAAGACAATGCATAACATCAGAAATTAAAATGTAATGTCACTTGTGCTGTGAACGAAACGCCAATGTATACTGACACACTAATTTCGAGTACTGACGTTCCAGTGTGATACCTCGAGGAACGAGTAATACGAAAGACGACGAACAGTTACGGTCGATCGCCGTATTTTTAAAGCAATGCAATACGATATAATTATTTACCCATTCTTTGCAAACTGTGACCAGTACTCTATGATGGTGTCGGATAATGACTTCACTTCCGAGTTTCCTGGAAAGAGAAAGTTAACGAGTCCGAAGACATAGAAGACATCCAGAGCGTGAGGTGACCCGGGAACACGGTCAGCCAAATCAGGACGAAGCAAAAACTCCTTACCAGCTTCGTAGTCGAAATAGTAGTAATATGTCTTAGTGTTACCGGTAGATATCATTGCATGTTCATTACGGAAACTGGCGCCAGGAATGTCAAAGTATATGTCGCCGATCACATCTAAGTATTTGAGAAGATTGTTATCGGCGTCATCCAACTTGTCTGCACCAAAATAGAAGGCAATAATTGCATTGGTGATTTCCTGCGGGTTATCACATTGACATGTGATTGCAATCTGGCTTTGTACGGCATCACGGAGGCCCTGTGCGGTGTAACTATCTGCATTCAGAAAAACAGACCCTTCTTGGCTATTGACTCCTAGAAGGAGGTCGTATTGTCCAACACGTGGATGGGATAAGAGGGAGATGATGTCGGTAGGAAGAAACTCTCCATCAACCGTGGCTGCTGTTGTTATAATGCTCGATTGACTCATCAGCTCCTCCATGGTTAATCCCCGGAGGCAGCTAATCAGATCACGTGTGTTGCTGATACCATAGATAAGGTTGCATCCCAATGATGAGGCAAGATTCCAAGCCTGATACTTGGCTAAATTACCTGGGATTACCAGGCCACGGAAAGCCACTCCGCTCTGAGAAATCACCTTCTGGAAAAGATTCTTGTCATTTAGTGGTGATGCCATCTGGTAGGTCACGCTCCATGCTCCTGCCGACTCACCAAAGATGGTGATTTGGTCTGGATCACCACCAAAGTTTGCGATGTTGTCTTTAACCCATTTGATGGCCAATCGTTGGTCCCAGAGTCCATAGTTCCCAGGTGCTGAGTCGTCACCGGTGCTAAGGAAGCCGAAGAGTCCAAGACGATAGTTGATGTTGACTACGATGACTTGTCCTTGAACCGCCATGAGAGTTCCATCATAGAGTGCACCTTCACCGGAAACTAAGCCTCCACCATGTATGTAAACCATGACAGGCAAGGGTCCCAGTGCTTCAACTACATCGTGAGGGACATACACATTCAAAAACAAACAGTCCTCATCAACATCTGTATTCGGTATAAATTGATCAAACGATGGAGAATTAAACACATCAATGGCAACGTCGGTAATTTGGGGACATTTGGAGCCGAACGTTGTTGCGTTGAGAACATCGTCCCACGGAGTTTTTGGTGCGGGTTTGGCGAAGCGTCGTTGCCCGATAGGTGGTTCAGCGTACGGTATGCCAGCATAGCGTGTGATGATGACAGGTGTCGGTACACCTGGTATGCCCAACTTCACGCCCATAACCGGACCCAAGGTGGTGTTGGTTATGACCGTCTGCCCGACTACAAGATGGACAGTCATCAAGCCGATCCAAGTCAAAACAAAACTCGTAAATCGCATCATTGTTGACGATTGGTCTTCATGAGTCGAGAGGGATGGATTTTACTGCGGCAGTTGCAACGACAGAATGTACGGTTTGAATTCAGTGAACACTCCCTCTGTTCAGCTTTGATCGCCTCTCAAATCCAAATGCATATTTTTTTCGCAATTGAAGCCTAGTTTGCACCGCGGTCATCTTTGTTCATGACTGAATCACACAATAAAGCTTGACCATAGCGGGTCAAGGCCGTTCAATATATGCCACGCAAATCTACACTATTTTTCCACTGCATATGATCATGACAATCCATTCCCTTTATGCTTGTGTTGTCAGGACCACTTTTTGATCTAACCCACTAAGGGATGTCGTATAGAGTTCTTTCTTTGAAAAGTACGTACCAATGGCGGGTTCACAACATATAGGCCTAATAATGCATAGGCTTTTGGGACCGATACCATAGTTGGGGCGTAACACCTTCACGTGGTACGGTAGGAATTTAGCATGAGATAACAAAACTTATATAAGGGAATAAATAGGGGTATGGGTATGGTACCGTCATTGCATAGATTTGGGCCCATTCTATTTGAAATCATGCATATTTTTGTATATATAATTTTTCATTCTATCCAAGTCGGATCTACTGCAAACCATTGAAGATACAGACATCAGAAGCCAAATGCTGGATTCCTACGCAGTAATAAACTGATATCAGAGTATAATGTATGAACTTATCTACAATCGTTTGATATTCCTTTGATCAAACACATAAATCCGTTACCCTTTTATTTAGAATTTCACTAGAGACTAGCAATTTCATTGGAACTCTACCTTTTGCGCATGCTCAATGAAGTATTGTTGTCACCGGCACCTTGTCCAGAAAGTTATTTGGGATTAAGCGACGGCCCATTGAATTTATATGACCTTGCTGGCTGTTTATACAAACACAGTGAAACTGCCGTATTCTTTCCCTGATCTACCCTGCGTCTTTGAATAAGTGGCGATTCTTCTCTCTCAAAACTGTGTTTAGCAAACAGTGAACACTATCATGCTTTTATTTGTTATTTATTTATTTATCGTTTTATTTTACCAGGGTAGTGAGTCCCATCAGTTATCAAAGAACTATTCTCCTGGGGCCTGGTATCAATTTGTAATCAATCAATAACATTTAACAGATTTAGATGTTAAACAGCATGTGTCCAATTCCTAAACATCAATGTTCAATAGCTAAACACTGTCCATCCTTACTCTAAACATTCTCGAATTCCTATCAATTGAATGCACAATCTGTGGTTCTATAATGTACGCTTTAATCGAACATTTTTAAAGCTAAAGAAATCGAGATATATTTGATTCAATTTAAATTCATTTAAAATGACTTGCAAACGAGGTTTGAAATTTAATGTGTTTATGCGGGTGAAAAATATTGCGATTACATATTTAATTGAATGTGACAATTAAGTTCACTGGTTTTTTCATTCAAAGGATCCGTTGCCTGATTGTTGAGATACTTACGATATCAAAGTTAAGACATTAATTATGCCAGATCGTAACCCCTAAGCTGCATGGAATATGCCATTGCAGGTAGCTCAACCTCCATTGACCGAATTGTCATCAAACTATTTAGGAATAATTAACATTCGGTTCAGATTAAATACAACATGTTCCTCTTGCCGCAGATGATACACAATTGGAATATTTAATAAAAACACAGTTTATGCAAGATTTCAATGCGCAGTTCCTACCTAATACCTATCTAGAATTATGCACTGTATAGCGAAAAGCTAGTCCTACATTTTGTACACAGTGTCTATACGCCTAGTCTATACATGCTTACAATAATCTTTATTTCGCATACCGGAAAATAGTATTATAATGATGTAAAATGAGAATAACAAACTATACTGAGTAAATGAAAGTGGAGCGTTTCGATGTAAAGGTATAAGAATTGCATACCTGCGAATAAAATAGTCCAGATTTTAATAAGGTCAGTTATGTGGTAACAAGCATTGATAACATATAATACTAAACTAAACTATAACACGTTTGTTCCAGTTTGGAACAAAATAGGTTCAAAATATGTTATAAGATTCAACAAGGACAGTTGCTGCCCTAAATCCGTTTTAAAGGAAGTTGTAAAGCGGATTTATGGCAGTCCAGATCCGTTTTAGCGGCTAAACAATATGCTCGAAATCCTAGGAATTCAGTTGGCAATATTATTCCCTTTTTTGTGTATTAAGTCAATAAGATATCCTCATTTAACGTACCCCAATTGTGTCGATGTCAAACACTCAAAGCTTTGAACTAAACTCTTCTCTCTCAGCGATATCCAAATAATTCGGCCTGCTCTTTCCCATCTCTCCCTGGCTCCGAATCTCAATCCGACGTGCTCGAGCCCTGTATGCCAAGCAACCGCCTAAGAAGAAGACAGCCAGCACCAATGCTCCTATCACTGCTCCTATCAGAGCTTCAATGAGGGTACTAGCCTCCTGTGAGGTAAGCTTCAAGCCAATACCCTCACCGACGAGACAAGGTTCAGGGTCCGGTGGGCAGGGAGTAACCTCAGCAGGTGGAGTGACAGGTGCAGTGATGGACGGTAGGTAGCTTGCCCAAAACTGATGGAGATGTTGCCAGTTGTTGTCGTTGCCTGAGTAGGCTTGGGGACAGTCGGTGATTGACATGTACATCAGGTTGATAGAATCGAATGCTGGCCACTCCACTCCAGACAGCGAAGTACCCGGAGTCCTATAGAAATCATAACACAAACAAGAAGGTGCATGATAGCTTTATTCATCATTGATAACTTTTTTATGTATGCCTGTCTGCATTACTTGCATGGGTGTACACGTAATGGCAGTCAAGAGGCGTAGCAGGGGCGCGTTCTGTAACCAAATATTATTTGGTGTGTGTCATCATCAGTGTTTCTGTGATTCATTAATGGGCCAGTTTTCTAAATTCTCCCCAGTCCCAAGAACCTGTAAAAAAAAAACAGTCTGGGTTCCTGATCTTAATGATAGAGGATGATATTTGAACAAAATTGAACAAGTTGTTATGGCTTGAAAAAGGTGTCATCAATTAATGTTGTTCTCTGACTTGTCTAGGTCTTAGAGGTGCTTGGTGTGGAACGATTACTACAAACAATAGGGTATATCTTACCCAGTGTGGATAAAATTCTTCAAGAATGCCATCAGCTCCAAGGTAACCTGCTTGTCTTCTAGCCTGTAGGATAGCTGGAGTTTATCCACGAGAGGACTGTATGGATCTCCAAACAGGAACTGCAGATCATCTGCCAAGGCGGGTCCTGCCTGGGGTGGAAGTGGTCCTATGTAATGAGCAGGTGGTTTGTGATCAAACGAGTAGAAGAAGACAGAGTGACCGGCATCAGCGTGCAGTCTAGCAGCTTCCAATGTGCTCCAGAATGACAGATAATCATTCATGAATTGTCTGAAGCTTCCCCGTGTCTCGCAAGTGTCATCTAGTCCACCCTTCCCGATATATTCCGTTATCAGAGCGAGGGCTGCTTTATCTGGATTAGTAAAAGTAAGCCCGCTGACAACCTGTATGTACTTCTGAACTTCTTCAACACTTGGACATGTCAAGCCGATGATAGAAAACGCAGGTGCGGCATTTTCGTCCTGTGCAAGCCCAAAAATAACAGCAACGTCGTTGATTCTTCCGGACTTCATCAACTCGAGGGGTTTGTCAGTGATTAAATCACCGTCAACAACGGTCGGAAAAGCAAGGCCAAACGGAGGAGTGACAGTGTTGGACACAAAGTCTGCCACGGGCTTTTCACGGAGACAGTTGATCATGATCTCACTGCTTGTAGTAGGGCATTCCAGTTTGATGGCTAAAGCTTCTGCTTTCTCGGATGCACTTGGAATGACTGGGTTATTTACAGTAGGCGATATGGCAGATGCACTCATGACAACAGCTCTGTTAAATAGACCCTTTGTCTTCTCAGAGAGTATGAGAAAGTGGGTAAAAACTGCGCCTGATCCGTAGCCTTGGACTGTGACTTGGTCTGGGTCACCCCCAAAGCTCCCAATGTACTTATTGACCCATTGAAGAGCAGCCAGGATGTCGTACAGTCCGTAGTTGCCCGAAGCTACTTCGTCTTCTGTGGACAGGAATCCAAGAGCTCCCAGACGATGGTTGATCACCACAACTACAGCTTCAACCTGAGATGCAAGAAGAGTTGCGTCTTGGATTGAGGAAGTACCTATTACTCCATACCCAGGATGAATAAAAACCAGTACTGGCAAAGCAGGGTCGTTAGGTTCTTTAGATGGAGCATAGATGTTAAGAGTCAGACAGTCTTCATTGGTTTGATTAAACCCAAGTCGAACCATCCAAGGATCTTGGGTGACATCTTGCGGGCAGGCAGGTGGTAGCATCCCTGGGATTCCGAGTGGTTGGTCGCCCCACGGTCCTGTGTCTTGAGGTGGTCTAAATCGCAAATCACCGAGGGGTGGTTTTGCGTAAGGAATTCCTAAGAACTCAGCAATCTCTCGCCCACCCATTGCCTCGTCAGCGAGTCGCAAAGCACCAATTACAGATCCTAACACTTCTCCGTCTGGGTTTGAAATCTGTACCGTCTTGGTGTCTGGCTTTTGTTCGGTGCCACTTCTTAGAGGGACTTCATAGGAGCAGGTCTTTATATCAGTGAGTTCAGTGATGGTTGGGATGTAGTCATTCCAGAAGGCTACTCTGTCAGCTTTAAGACGCTGTCCTGTCCTAATGTTAGCGTCCAGAATGATGTACGTTTCATTCTCGGCTTCAAATTCAGGCCACTCAGGTGAACCGGCTCCATTTGGATTCCTAGACAAAAATAAATTAAAATTAAACCATTGACATATATGTACATAACTCTTGAAAGACATAGTGCAACGAATCAAGACAATGCATAACATCAGAAATTAAAATATAATGTCACTTGTGCTGTGAACGAAACGCCAATGTATACTGACACACTAATTTCGAGTACTGACTTTCCAGTGTGATACCTCGAGGAACGAGTAAAACGAAAGACGACGTACAGTTTAACGGTCGATCGCCGTGTTTTTAAAGCAATGCAATACCATATAATTATTTACCCATTCTTTGCAAACTGCGACCAGTAATCTATGATGGTGTCGGATAATGACTTCACTTCTGAGTTTCCTGGAAAGAGAAAGTTAACGAGTCCGAAGACATAGAAGACATCCAGAGCGTGAGGTGCCCCGGGAACACGGTCAGCCAAATCAGGACGAAGCAAAAACTCCTTACCAGCTTCGTAGTCGAAATAGTAGTAATATGTCTTAGTGTTACCGGCAGATATCATTGCATGTTCATTACGGAAATTGGCGCCAGGAATGTCAAAGTATATATCGCCGACCACATCTAAGTATTTGAGAAGATTGTTATCGGCGTCATCCAACTTGTCTGCACCAAAATAGAAGGCAATAATTGCATTGGTGATTTCCTGCGGGTTATCACATTGGCATGTGATTGCAATCTGGCTTTGTATGGCATCACGGAGGCCCTGTGCGGTGTAACTATCTGCACTCTGAAAAACAGACCCTTCTTGGCTATTAACTCCTAGAAGTAGGTCGTATTGTCCAACACGTGGATGGGATAAGAGGGAGATGATGTCGGTAGGAAGAAACTCTCCATCAACAGTGGCTGCTGTTGTTATAATGCTCGATTGACTCATCAGCTCCTCCATGGTTAATCCCCGGAGGCAGCTAATCAGATCACGTGTGGTGCTGATGCCATAGATAAGGTTGCATCCCAATGATGAGGCAAGATTCCAAGCCTGATACTTGGCTAAATTACCTGGGATTATCAGACCACGGAAAGCCACTCCACTCTGAGAAATCACCTTCTGGAAAAGATTCTTGTCATTTAGTGGTGATGCCATCTGGTAGGTCACGCTCCATGCTCCTGCCGACTCACCAAAGATGGTGATTTGGTCTGGATCACCACCAAAGTTTGCGATGTTGTCTTTAACCCATTGGAAGGCCAGGCGTTGGTCCCAGAGTCCGTAGTTCCCGGGTGCTGAGTCGTCACCGGTGCTGAGGAAGCCGAAGAGTCCGAGACGATAGTTGATGTTGACGATGATGACTTGTCCTTGAACCGCTATCAGAGTTCCATCATAGAGTGCACCTTCACCGGAAACTAAACCTCCACCATGTATGTAAACCATGACAGGCAAGGGTCCCAATGCTTCAACTACATCGTGAGGGACATACACATTCAAAAACAAACAGTCCTCATCAACATCTGTATTCGGTATAAATTGATCAAACTGTGAAGAGATAAACACATCAAAGGAAACGTTGGCTTGGGGACATTTGGAGCCGAAGGTTGTCGCGTTGAGAACATCGTCCCACGGAGTTTTTGGTGCGGGTTTGGCGAAGCGTCGTTGCCCGATAGGTGGTTCAGCGTACGGTATGCCAGCATAGCGTGTGATGACAGGTGTCGGTACACCTGGTATGCCCAACTTCAAGCCCATAACCGGACCCAAGGTGGTGTTGGTTATGACCGTCTGCCCGACTACAAGATGGACAATCATCAAGCCGACCCAAGTCAACACGAAACTCCTAAATCGCATCATTGTTGAGGAATGATGTTAATTCAAGAAAAGCATGGATTTTCTGCGGCAATCGCAACTTCAGGACTAAATCACACAAAACAATAGCCTTACTGGGCCAAGGACTTTGATGGCAATCCATTTCCTTTATGCGGATGTTATCACGGCCACTTCACTGACGTCATAAAAAAAACACGTCCCCGCTCCCCCCTTTTGTGTTGGTCATTGTTTTACCAGAATCTCGGGAATTCTTTTGAGATATCGGGGGGTGCTAGTGATCAATAGTCTAGGGTGTGTATAGGGAATTGGTGGAGGGTACTTCTGTCATGCGTACCCTGCTGGGTATATCTTAACACGCCGTAACCGCAAGAAATATTAGACACTGCATGAAATTTTCTACAGGAATTTCTAAGTAAAATATCTAGTATGCAGAAATAATTCCAAAGGTGCCATGCGGCGGTATAATCACAGTTGCCCCCCCCCCCCCCCACAACCGCGTATGATAAGACTACGAGTATCACGACACAGTGTGGCGCATTTGGCTGTACTAACGGTAAAGCCCCTGGAAAAGGCGCCTAGCTGCCATTGACATTTCTTCGACATTGAGTCAAGTGCACAAAGAATTGGGCTCAAATTGAAAGCACGTACCGGTAGTGGGTCACAACGTAAGAATAATAATAGGCTTTGCATGGTACGACTTGCGCAAGGGAATAAATAGGGTTAGGGTATGGGACTTTCACTGCATAGGTTTAGGCTCATCCATTTGAAATCATCTACATATTTTATATATGTTTTTTCCATTTGAAATCTTGTATAAATATATGTTTGAACATTCTATCCATTGCAGTGACAAGTAGGATCTACCCTAAAGCAACTAGATACATCAAGAGCAATTTGCTGGATTCAAAATTGTACCGAGGCAACAATAAACTAATTTTGCGTATCATGGCATGAACTTATCTACAATTTCATATTCCTTCGACCCGGCCCGCAGGTGATTATGAATGCGTGTTTTATTTAAGTGTTTAAACAAGAGAGCAGAAAAAGATCTGTGATCGTTATATAAAGGTATACTTCATTTTATCAAACACAAGACACTGCAGGCAAATGCGTATTATATTAAGTGCTGGAACAAGATAACATAAAATTGTAGACAGATCTGTAGTTGAAATCATCGCATTTTTGTCAGTCGATTATTTTTTTTTCATTTCTTTTTTTTTTTAAACCGGTTTTATACCAGCAAAGTCATTGCATGATTCCTCAATATGAAAGAAAACAAAGCGAGGCTAAGCGAAGTTTACCCAACCCGAACCAGGATGTTTACCGTTGACTCACCTTTTTTCCCGGTTCATAAAGGCTCAAGTTTATTGGCTTGCAGTATTCAAGCTTTGGACAATGACAATCTTTCCCGCGGTCACGGTGGTTGTATTTCCTGAATAAAAAAAATGGCTTCCAAGGCCTGCAAGACACTGAAAGTTTACAATGTATAGGTACACATGTAACAACCTTGGAGGGGGATTTGTTCTTTTTTTGTTATTTTATCCGGGCCATGTACGAATCATTGTGAAGATACATGTTGTCATCCATTCATATACAGTAGTGGCACCTTGTGACAAACTCCAGCAGGTTGCAATTGGATCCCATGCGAACTGTATTTATAATAAGGCACAAAATGAAGACATATTTCCAACTATGACTCCTTGGGAAAACAAAGAGAAACTGTAAATGCTAAGTGATCAAATAACCAACCCGAGACCCAGACCGACTATCCAGCAATCATGTCAAATGAATGATTTCCATTTCTATCCGTTACTCTGTTATTGAGAATTTCACTGGACACTAGCTTAGTGAACTCTTGCCTTTGCGCCTGCGCAATAAAGAATTTTTGTCACCTCAATCATAAGGTTTCCCAGGATTGAGAAGATGGAGTCCAGTGAAATGATTTGACCTTGTTGGCTGTTTGTAAACACTGTGAAACTGCATTATTCTCGTAGCGACATAAGCCTGTCGTAGAGGGCGCTATCATTGCAGTCCGAAGCCAGCTTGCTTTAACCGATGTCCTGAATAGCAGTTTAAAGTGAGATGCATATCTGTTTGCAGATACCGTGTATTAAGTTCATTTTGAGCAGTTGGAAATACAGTTTGGAAACAAGTAAATGTTAGAAAGTACAATCAATAAAACAACTTAATTACTAATACTTTAATAATTAAAATCGCTGTTTGTACCCTTCCCTGTATCGATTTCTTATACGTGTTGGAAGACATTAAACGCGCCACGTGTTAATAAGGAAGTCCAAAACCTATGCAGGCGTATATTGTAATGTAAGTTATTGTCCTTTAAAGGGAATGTACATCATTGGCTTTTGCTGTAATTTTCAGAAATAAACTATTTGAGGGGTTAGTATAATAGATCAATTATTGTTACACTGACATGTTTGAAGTTTTGTGTTCGAAAATGCTGGGGGGGGGGGAACAAAAAACAACAAAAATGTTCAAGTAGTCTGGTTTCCTGACTCCACTAAAGTTGAAATGGATCAATTTATAGATGCTGGAAACCCGTTCATGCACATGTAACCAATAGCAAACAAAATTGGACTGAAAAAAAATGGTAAATTTGGAGCAGTAGTTGAACTTAATTAGGTTTTTCCAGCGGTGGTCGGCCGACCACCGTTGGAAATGTACACACAAATACCACTTTTCTTGAAAATGACTTCACACCAGATGCCATTATTTTACACTATCATTTACCAACATCCTAGTAAGGTATTTCGATGTTTGCAAATGTTGTATATTCCCTTTAATAGGCCTAATAAACTTTGCAAATATACAAAGGTCAGTAATATACTGCTTCTTTATCAATACCACGAGGATATACTTGCAGTTGAGTTTCTTTTATTACTTTAATCAAACTAGTTTTCAGCCGATAAGCTCAAGGGCTTCGGGAAAGCTCAAAATAGGTTAGGTTTACAGACGCAAAGGTTAATTTGCTAGAGTTCGTGCCAAAATCACGAGATAACCCACAATTTGTTTTGCAGCCCTTTGCCATTTCTAATGAATCATTGACTTCATTATAAAGATTAAAAAAGGCAGATATGCTCGGTGGGCAATTTTAATATTAAGGAATGCAAACACTTCTTCACGCATTCAGGGAAGTCCAAGGATAGACTGCCAAAATGCCGATAGTTTTTCCAACGCAGATTGTTCTAGCTCTGCTTGTCGTTTTCAGTCTCAAAGCTGTTCCTGCTGTCGAGACTGAGTCCAGTGGTCCAATTGCTAACACAACATGTGGCTTGGTGATGGGAACAAGACCAGTGCTACCATTCCTCGATGGCAATATCACCACCTACCTTGGAATCCCCTATGCTGAGCCACCAACTGAAGATCGTAGATTTACAAAACCGGTTCCCAAGAAACCATGGCAGGGCGTTCTTAATGCGGTCGCCTACGGGCCAATGTGTCCACAGGTAACCTCAGACCCAACGGATATCATGGATGAGGCTTGCTTGTATCTGAATATCTTCATTCCGGATGATGCAGTACGAATCTACGGACTGTTACCCGTCATGGTTTGGATTCACGGTGGAAGCTTCACCAGTGGTAAGGGAGATACCTACCTTGGGTTTATGCTGGCAATACAAGGTGGAGTTGTCGTAGTCAATCTCAACTATCGTCTCGGCTTACTGGGGTTCCTCTCCACTGGCGATGATGCAGCTCCTGGTAACTACGGACTCTGGGACCAGAAACTGGCCATAGAGTGGGTGAAAGACAACATCGGGAATTTCGGTGGAGATCCTCAGCAGATCACGATCTTTGGTGAGTCTGCTGGTGGGATTAGCGTCTCGTTTCAGGCCATCTCGCCAGTTAATAATCGTAACTTGTTTCAGCGGGTTATTGCACAGAGCGGCGCGGCTGATGACACGTTGGCCTTACGTAGTGACGCATGCCGAGCTAATGCTGCCAAAGCCGGTTCACTTCTCGGGTGTGCTGATATCCAGGCAGGCTATGAGTTTGTGGACTGTCTACGTGAAGTTCCAGCCCAGAGGTTTGTTGATATCCAGGCCGAACTGGGTCTGTTCGGTCCGTGTTTGGACGGTGAATTTCTTCCCGATTATGCCGACAATCTTCTCAGTTCCCCACATATTGGACAATACGATCTTCTCCTTGGGGTTAATAGTGACGATGGGTCATACTTTGCTATCAACCCAGATGGCATCAACAGCGCCACCTTACGGGCTCAAGTTACTAATTTCTTCAGTACCTCCTGTCGCTGTGGCAACATCGAAACACTGTCAGACGCAGCACTGTTTTTCTACACTAAGGGCGCCCTCAATGATACCAAAGCCAATCAGAAATCCTTAATGGTGTTTGGCGGGGACGTGTTATTCTACGTGCCGACCGTGAATTATCTGCATAGCCACTACAAAGCATCCGAGTCATCACAGTATGGAACCAAGACGTACTTCTACTACTTTCCTATGGCGCATTACCGGGATGACTTCATCCCACCAGGTTTCGAGGAGTACATCGACGGAGCCCCACACGCTGCTGATCTACCCTACGTCTTCGGTTTAGTGACGATTCTACCCTTCCAACCAGATGCTGCAAAGAACTTGAGCTTACAGATGATGACATATTGGACTAATTTTGCTAAAACTGGGTAAATATCAATTTATCGACTAAGAAGATCAACGATAAACACCCTTTATACCGACAACCCATATTCTAATGTATCCCATGCACACTTCCATTCTCAGTAAATCCTTGGTCAATTTTGCAAGGTTTTCGGCATTAAGTTAAAGATGTACATTTAATTTGAAAATGTTTTGCACATGCACTATTTTTGGCAAGAAACCGACTTTCTACAATTGCTCGTAACTATTGATTTTCTTTTTCTCAACAGAGATCCCAACTCAAATGGCCTCCCAGTCTGGCCAAAGTGGGACCCTAATAACGAGGAGTACATTATTCTTGATGTCACCATCTCCACCGACCAGCACCTGGTGCAGGACCGAATGTCCTTCTTTCGTGACTACATCCCAGAATTGACTGAGGTGACTGACCCCAACACCTGTTCCCTGAATGCTCCAAAGAGGAGCATAGTACCGCAGACGGATGGAGCAGTGCAGGTAGATATCAAAGCTGAAGATGGACACATCTTTGGTACAGTGATCGGTTCCTTAAAGAAGGCAGACGGTGCGATGGGAGAACATGACGTGGGCGAGTTCCTCGGGATCCCGTATGCCAAGCCACCTGTGGGAGCCCTTCGATTCCAGCCTTCACAAGAAATGTCAGCACTTCCTGATGATCCCCTGGAGCTTACGGTCAAACCACCAGCTTGCCCTCAGGTCCTTGGCAATGATCCCTGGATGATGGGAACTGGACTGAATGAAACAAATGAAGACTGCTTAACTGTCAATGTCTATGCTCCAAGCACGCCCTCTAGTGATCCGAAGATGCCTGTTATAGTTTACATACACCATGGGTATGGTCTTTACGGCACGGCCTCAGCATACGATGCCACCACTCTTTCCTCCATGCTCGGAGCAGTTGTTGTTGTCGTGAACTACAGACTTGGAGCTCTTGGTTTCCTGAGTACAGGGAACAAGGATGCTCCTGGCAATGCTGGGTTGCATGACATTATCACAGCTCTTCAGTGGATCAACAAGTATATCGGAAGTTTCCAAGGTGACTCAAGACGTGTTACCGTCACCGGCTACGGTATAGGGGCGTCCTTTGTTCATCTTCTCTCTGTCTCTGAGAAAACCAAGGGTCTGTTTGATCGAGTTGTTTTGATGAGCGGATCAGCATTCACACCCATGGTGAATAATCCACAGATGGATCCGCTTGCACAGGCAGCTACCTTAGCTGAAAAGGTCAGTTGCCCAACTGATGGTAGAGCTATGTTAGACTGTCTGCAGGAGATACCAGTAGAAAAGGTGGTTGCCAACACTCCTCGGGATGACTTGTCTTTTTCCATGGCATTTCCACCCGTGGTTGATGGGGATATTCTCACAGATACTCCAATCAATTTGATAAAAGCTGGTAAGGTCAATGATGTCGACTTCATCATCGGAATTACTCAGAGTCAAACAGATGTCATAGTCGCTAGTCTTTTAGGAGATGACTGGGAAAGGTGTCCGAATAAAACTGAGGTCCAAGGGTTGATAGAAGTCGTTATTGGGAAGCTATTCCAGAACAAACAGGACTTAATCTCGCTTGCCGCTATGAGCGAGTACCTAGAGGGTCATGAACACAATCCTAGCTCGTGTCTGGACCGGCAACGTCTCAGCCGATTTATGCTAGACGTACTCGCAGCCGTGCCTTGCACCCAAGCAGCTAGATACCACTCTAACACCAACAACGATGTGTACATGTACACGTTTGATCAAGAGCCAAAGTATCACTACAATCCTCTACCATCCTGGACTGGCCCTGCCTTGGGTGATGATCTGCAGTATCTCTTTGGGTTCCCCTACTGGCCCATGGCGTCATACCCACTGACAGAAAACCCTGCCTACAGAATGAGCGACAGGAAGACGAGTCTAGAGTGGACGACAATGCTTTCAAACTTCATCAACGATGGGTGAGTCTATAGATCATTTAGGAACCTAACACCATAAATGGCAGAAGTGACATGATGAGGGAACTATTCCTCATATTCCCGAATATATTTTAACTTGTTATATCTTCTCAAATTAGTGTTAAAATCTTCCACAATATTGGGAACTTAACCAATTTCCCCCTGTTATTTTATAGCTACCCCGGAGAGTCTCTTTCCGGTGTCGAGTGGCCTCGCTATAGCGCCCTCAACGCCAACCACCTGGCATTGGACTCGTGTCCAGAGGTTCAATCCAACCTTGTGGAGCACACATATCGCTTTTGGAACGAGGTGATTCCTTCTTTGGACGTCTCTCCAGACGCACCATCGATGAAGCCAACCCAGCACCCTACACCAGAGCCTTATATTGATGGAGGTTTAGGGTTGAAGTTGTCTCCTGATGAGGCTAACACGCTCATCAAAGCACTCTTTGGGACTAGCATTTGTCTAGTGGTCTTGTGTCTAGCCTCAGCTGTAGTGATCATAATGCAACGATTGAAAACAAAGAAAGCACCAGATCATGCTTATACTGAATCAGGAGATAACGTGTACGATAATCCAAGCAAGATAGAAATTAAATCTCTTTGAAAGAAAAAAATGACACATTTGCAGTTTTAACAGTTTGCATCATAGATGTAAATAATTATCAATAACCAATAATATTACGTCTTAGCTTTTTGCGAAACACATTTTTTTAAAAATAATTATTTAGGAGTTTTAAAAGTTGATTTTAGCTTTTAGAATACAAAATACAATGTAAAAGGTTAGATAATCAACATCTACGCTGCAAAGCACATTATAATAATGTTTTAGTGATTTAAGTAAGCATATGGGCGTCGCCAGGATTTTTTTGTAGAGGGGGGCAAGGCACATTTTTCCCCCCAAACCCCTATATTTTCCAGCATTTTCCCGATTGATAATTTGTTCGAGGGTAGGCAGGGACATTATTCCCCCACCCATCCCCATTAAATTAACAATATGGCTTCGGGTCTGTTTTTCTTTTCCCCCCTTTTTTGGGCTGGTCCGGGGGGCAACGCCCCCCCCCCCCGCGACGCCCATGCAAATAAGCCTCGATATTACAGTCACGTCTTTATCTGTATGTTATGTTCACCTACATGTATTTAATTTGCATATCATTTTCAATTGTGGCATGTTTGTGTATTCTTTCATAATTTTACTGCGATTCTCTTTTTGCACTTCAAAGTATATAATGTTACCTTTTTCATACATATTTCATCTTATAATCGGAAGGATTATTCAAATACATATTATATCAGAAATACTGTAAAATTCATCAGTATTGAAGAGTCATGAAGAATAACTTGAATGCATTACATTTATTTTCCAGTGACACATTGTCGGTTGCTATAGTCTGTTGAGAGACATTAACGTTTTAAAGTATCAATTTCGAGCAGATTTTGAAATAATTACTTCTCAGTCCTAAATTGTCTAACGATCTTTGAGTTTATAACCAATAACATACAATAATTGTTAGTTGAACACTATGGTTGAACATGTTGTGTGTGTGTGATAGTTCGCGATCTTGTACCTCTAATGGCTCATTCTTCCAGTGGAAACGTCACAATAGACTGCATAACGTGCGAAGGAGTGCACGTGGTACACAGTATGTTCGTCATCGTGACGCGCGCGTTTTGCACGCGTAACCAAAGTATCATGTCATTGAATCGTCTGCAACACAACATAGACTGGAATTCCTGTCCAGTCATCCATCTTACAGTGATCGATAATCCAGGGGGTTTGCTATGGTAGAAACTGTATGCACGAATACCCCACAAAGGATTCATGAGTTTCTAACTACTGTCATTTCAATCATGAACTTGTTGCTACAGTTGTTGTCCTAAATTTCCGGACTTTTTAACCGTGCTGTCGCATATGAATGATGTCTTCTACTGATGATAATCTGAATTTACACGATGACCAAGATTTCATAGAGAGTTTGCAATCAGCCTCAGGCTGGACTGATAACCCGCCTAAACTCACCAAGTCCCAGGCTCCTAGTTTGTCTACTATCATGGAACATGAAGACAAGGCTACAGCGTGGCGGACAAGAAATATGGATTTGGATGAATGTGATGATGAAGATTCCGGTAAGAATTGTTTCCCTTTTTAAAATTAAAATGGAAACTTTATTTTAAAGCAAGATTATTAAATGTATGTAACCATACCATTATAATGCCAACACGTCAGCACTCACAGTAATTAGCAAAAGGGGGGAAAATCAGCAGCAACGATAAATCACTATCAAAGCTCGGAATAGTACAAGAATTAAATTATATTTGCCCCTTGACGTACTCCAATATTTCTAAATTCAAAGGAACTGAAGAAAAAAACGCCCCGCATTGAAGTTAAATTTTGAATGTAAAAATGTAATTACGATAATCGTCCATTCAAACGTGATGGGCCTGCGTTCTCACCCAAAATGTACAAAGTTGAATACTTTTAATAAATATTAAACAAAATCCATTTCATAAGAAATCTATTTGCATTATTGTTTCCCTGTTATGTATTATTACAGAGCCGGAGCTTACTCTTGATATTGAGCTTGAGGAGGGATGGGAGAAGGAACCACGTCCTACCGCAGCTGAGTTGGCCAGTGACTTCGAAGGAGGAGCAGGGGATAACATTGAAGATGACAGATCAACCTATTGCCGCAACTGGGTGTTACCTCCATCAACCCGTACCGGTAGTTTGTATCGTCGATCACCAACTACACCCATCATGATGATATCTCAGTCAGTTGGTCCAGGCAAACTAACAATCAACAGGTACGGATATGATTTACCTTTGGTTGAAGACCAGCTTGGTGTCACCTCTCCAGAGTTTATGATGTACACCCCAGCGGCTACCCCTCCCAAGAAGCGGTCCGTCTTGCTTCAGACATCAGCGAATCCCATCCTGGCTGCTAGAGGGAGGACGCTTTCAGCCCGCCCTAGGGACATCAGCTCCGGACGAGGTCAAGACTTGCGCAGCGATGCTGGAGATGCGAGCATCAGAATGATTCCACGACCGGAAGGTTTCATCATCTCAACTTGGATGGAGAGGAAGGTAGTTTCTTGTCGTGCAAAAAGCATCAATGTCGGCAGCTCTAGGTCCAGTGCTTTTCCTTGGCCGTCTTTTTCCATTCTTGACGAGGCACTCTACTTTGATGATAAAGATGAAATCATCAAATATCCCAGAGACATCAATGCCAGGAAGTCCAGGTCTCATCCATGCCTTCCGAATAGGACTTTTTCTGGATATCCGTCTCGCAATGCGTCGTCAACAACCTATCTGGTATATAAAAGGAACGTTTTTGAGGTTGAGGCTGAAACATCATCCAAACTTGAATGTCAGTCGGATTCAGAAATCAACGGCATATCACCAGAGTCGCAGGAAATGGAAAGGCAGTCATCGCATTCTCCTGCAGCAGTCATCGCTAAAAGTGGAACCGCTGTGTACAATGAAATAAGCAACCTATCGGCTTTATGTCTGCAACAACAGGACAGCAACTGTCGGGCAGCGGTGGGTCCTATACTCAAGGAAACTTACACTGGAGCCGATTCATATTCTAACTTCAGCAGGTTTGCGGCTTCAGAGCATACTTCAGAAACAAATCACCTTCTAGTGCATAGCGGTCAAACGGACAGAATCTTCCAAACCAAGACAACTGCAAAAAGTAGTTCTATGTCGAGAGGGAGTGACAGTAACGTTGTACCATCAGGTTCCATCGGTCTCAGAACTCGGGGACCTTCCGATGCCAAGACGGCGAATCAAACTACATACCATGGGAACTTTTCTAATTCACCATCGTCAGCAGCACCTGAGCAGAGCAGACGGGTGAAAGCACCCACGAAGACTAAGATAAGGGCGTCTCAAACCACGTGCATTACTCGGTCGAAGCGGGCCTCAGCACATTTCAACAACTCCTCCGTCTCTGCCTCATCTGAATCTACTGTAGATGAGACCAGAGTCACCACGAGTCAGCAGCAAGCAGACCAGACTCGTATTCTTATTACGGGACCATTTCGTATCCCTCCTCCTCCGCCCCTGCCACGCCCACCAGCAGCGATACCATGCTCGAAATTACGCAAAGGAAACAGAGACAATAATTCAACACGCCTAAAGACTGAAAAGGTGAATATTCTTTTATTTATAGGCATAGAATAATATTCTTGTGGTTATTTGACCATTCCATTTTCATTCTACAAATTATGCATGTCATTTTTATCTGCGTTGACTGATATAAATATGCATGTATATCGCAAAATTATGTTCAAACTGTTTATGTTCAAAGTCTTTGATTTGTCTCATTGTGTATCTCATGTTATTTCATCTACGAACAGAAAGAAGATGACAATACTGCTAGTTCTAGCTGGCCGATTACTCGGACATCATTCATCCAGCTTGTAGACCAGCCCATCAAGAAGCAACCTTCAATCCGTCAGGCCAGCATTCCTTTATCACCCAACGAGGCTGAACAAGAGCTCACGATTAGTGCCATCCGTCCCATTCCCCTGCCGGCTTCTCGCATCAACAACAACCATCGGGTCGTGCCTCCGATTAACTTGACAAACACGGATGACTCGGCGAGTAGGAATGCTCCCGTAGCCGAGACAGAAATAGATGTGGGATCAGGAACAAGTAAGGTCCACAGAGTGGAGGTACCTCGATCTCAGAAGCCTGCATCGGAAGTGGATGAACTACCTGGTTGGCAAGAGACGCCCGTACCTAAGGGAGAACCAGGACTGCAACAATCTCAGACACATACGCAATCCACAGAGCCAAAACCAGAAGAAGGTTCAAGTATATTATCACCTGGACCCAAAACCACACTTCATCCTATTCCTAAGTCACAATGGAGGTGTAGATTTATAGCAAGTACATCCAGTCAATATGGTCCAGCCCCTGACAATGCCCCTAGACTGGTGCTGCCGGTTGAGACATCCCAGCATCGATCCCAACTGACTATGCTGTCATCCAGATCAGTGATGACTGAGAGGTTGGAAACCAGACCACCAGTGCAGTTTGATTTCACAGCAAGCCTTCGTGAGCCACCATCAGTAACTAGGCAGCCGGTGGGACATGTTACCAGACGTCTTAATATTCATCTTGCACCATCATATGAACAAGGAGCCCGTTGGAGGCCAGAGCAGACTGGTGCAATTCCTGAAAATCGATGTGTTTCCAACCCCTTATTAGAAGACAAACTAGGCCTCTCATTGACAACATCTCGCGGTCGAGAGGCCAACAAATCACGAAGCTACATAAAACCACTGGCCAAATCATATCCAACCCAGGCAAATGCTGACACAAAATCAATGACGTATGCCTCTCATATCCATGGAAAATTGACAGGAGGGTTCACATCTCACCCAATGACCTGTAAAACTCAGTGTACTTCCCAACGCCAGACGTTCATGACTGAGACATCGCTAGCTAGTGAAGAACCTCGAAGAACCTCAAAGAATCGTCAATACAAAACTGGTGGCAGTATTCACAGGAACATGTAATGTGATGTTTGTTAAAATAAAAGTGTAACCAAGAACAGATTTGCTCTGGTGGAATGAATACATTCCAATTTTGAAGTAAAAAAAAAAAATTAATAAGCGGGACCAACATCGACGTTAAGACTTCAAATGTTATCCAATGTGTAGAAATGAATAGAAAGATATCTATTGGTCTGTCCTTAATTGTATTTAAACAATTTACCTGTTATTTTGTTCAAGGAATGGATGTTACAATCAAAATTTAAATTCAAACTTACAAAAGAAATTTTAAGGGGTATCATTAATCAGAAATTAATCCTTGGGTGTATTCTTTGAAAACATGCAATAGCCGTTGAACTGATGCAATTTCTGCCTGACTCGAGAATGGGTTCTTAACAATAAACAATGTTCACAATCAACATAAAACAATGTGATTATTAATACATTTTCTGACGTAACCGAAAAAAGGACCAGTGCAGTGCTAGTGGTACAGCAGAAAATCACGTGATAATGTGGAAAATGAGGCGACTATACACAATTATTTTTAAGGCTACTAATTATTAAAGGATTCTTTACGTCCGGTACCGGTAATGAAAAGAATCAATATATATATATTAGGATAGATTTTTTTTTTTAAATAAATGCTTTTTATCATAACACGCATTATAACTGGATATATTTCATTGGCTGAATGTTTGACTAAAGTGGGAGGAGTTAAATAAGGCATCGCCGAACAAACAT
>CM057135.1:31871325-31898680 GCA_029964075.1 Patiria pectinifera
TTTTTACTGGTCTGCAACCTTCAGACTTGATTGTGTGATGGTCTACAGGTGATGTAAAGGGCGCCCTCTTTGAGTCCTGACCCACCTGCTTGAGAAAGCACATACCTGCATCAGGTTTTCTTCTTCACACAATGTCTTCTCCATCTTTCTGTACAGGTTGTCCAGTCCTCGCCTCACCTGCAAATCAAGACAAAATTTTCCTTATCTTTACAAAATTGAAGTAAAAATTGTGTGCTAGTACTTTAAGACATTTGATGTGATGGTATGAGTTTTGGGTGAAAGTCAACACAAGTTGATACCTCTTTCCCAGGGTATTCCCTGATGACTTTGCGTAGCTCCTGCTTGTTGAATGCCATCTGGTACCCGACCTCCTCTTCCTTAACTCCCTGTGATACCAGCACCTGGATACCTTCAAAGAATTGCTGTAATAAAGGGGAACCAGACCCATATGTGGATAACTTGAAGTGCATAAATTACACTTGCAGACAATTGTGTATTTTAAAAAGCTCTGTGGGAGAAAGACTGACATATACGCTTACACATCACATGGGTGCACTGGTTTGCTTGTATCAACTCTAAATGTCTTCACATAATGACTTTGTTTCTGCATTCAATAGGGGACGTTGAACGATAAAGGACAATAGGGTCCCCAATTCCCGAAGGTCCCCAATTTATGGTGTACAAAACATATGGGAGGTCTCCCTAAAAAGTTAAAGTACAAACAAAAGAGGGACAATAGGGGGTCCCTGACTGCAGGCAAATACACACTTGTATGCACAAGGCAAAACAGCACTTAAGTGTCCTTCTGGGGTGGGGGTGGGGGTGGGGGTGGGGGATGTTACACAATGCAGACATGAGATGGCATGACAGCTTACATTGAGTTTATCCATAGGCCTTCCTAGCGACACTCTGATATATGCCTGTAGATGATCGTTGTACTTCTGTTTGGCTTCTTTGCGTTCTGCCTCTAGGCAAGTGATCTTCAATCGTGAAAGGGTTCCTGAGAGTCAAACAAGTCAAACAAACAAATCAATCACACAATTTACTTGTGACTTCAGGATGCTGGCAAAATAAGTAGGTAGGGGAAATAATTCTGCAAACCCTAAATCTGCAAACCAAAAGTAAATTTTATACAAATTTAATAATAATAATAATAAAATACATTTATATAGCGCCAAATCCATTTAAATAAAATGCTCCCAGGCGCTTTACAAATATGATACAGAAATTAAAAGAATAAACAGTTACTAATTATGATAAAATTAAAGAAAAAATACATGGGAGTCTGAGGAATAAACCAAGTAAAATATAGTAAGCAAGTCATTAAAAGCAGACAATTTCGAGGTATAAAACAGAACAAAATTGCAATACAAACAGTACAACAAAATAAATATGAAATATCCAGGGCCTGCTAGGAACATCAAAATTACAATTAAATGTTAATAAACAGAGTAAAAAACAGTCATATTAAACCCCCTGGGTTTACTGTAAATTTACTCTCAGTCTATCAGATTATTGCAGGCAGTAAACATGATAAAATGAAATGTTTGGATTTAGAACAACTATTACTCTCCGTTGGGTAAAAATATATGAAGTGCGAGACCCAACGATCCAATGCTACCTGCAGCCTTCATTCATGTCATTTAATGATTGAACGCTCTACGTGCCCAGACAGACCACTAATTGACTCTTGATGTTTGCTAGACTACAGTTTGACATCTGTAAACATGTGAGGCATCCGGCCAGATAGGGTGAACAAAATTAGTAATCAGTCGACTCTGGTAATGTTCATATCACGGACTGGACTTGATTGTGAACAATGACAGAGAAATCATTCTAGCATTAATTTGATGGGTTGAGAGAGGCAATTGTAGTAAAGTATATTGCTAAAGAACACATGCACCATGCTTCCCATCAGGAGTCAACCATGGAGCTATATACACATAGCTCCATGATTCAACCCACGTACCATAGCACATGAGTCAAACACCGTTTATTGGATGATGAACACACAAAAGAAAAATGGAGTGCTGTGGTCCAATGGTTTATACAACAATGAAAGATCATATTAATAAACTCACCATGTAAATGATGGAAGTTTTCTGTAAACAAGAACGGATACAAATAATATGTTACATAAAGTTAATACTTCGGATGAAAAAAAAAAACACCACAAATGCAATACTGGATCCCATAAACCTCTCAAAAACCATAGCAACACTCTTCTAACTGACCTATCTAGCGCTCTAGGAAATTCACAACGGTACAAATTTATTTAGAATTCAACATCAAATAATATCTGCTGAAAAAAACACGCCAAAGTTTAAACCATATAACCCAAAAACTCACAACTTGGCTTTGCATTGGAGTCACAGTAGTCTTTTGGGGAGACTGTATTTGTGTAAACCAAATACAGCTGAAGATTACTTAACCAAACTGAGTAACATACCGAAGATGACGACATCACTTGGTGTTTTCTGGTGATCTAAGGCAATCTTGTGGATGGCACTGAACTGGGCCTGGATCAACTTAGAGTAGGCTTTGTCCAGATCACCACGACGATCTGATCCTTTGAAGACGGTCTCTGCTTGCTCAGCAAACCACTGGAGGAGGCAGAAATAATGAAACGAAAATTATAATCAGCTAAAAATGTTGATGACACCATATCAATTTATCATTGACAAATTTTTATCGCAAATCAAAATATGGATTTCATCCAACTGGGCCCTGGAAAGTACAAAGACACGTCTGAATCTTGTCCAGAGCTCCAAGCCATAAATGTATTTTTAATAACTAATTCAAAATAAGTAACATTTTTAACAAATACGGCAGACAAAAAATACATGTCTTAAATCACCTCAAATTCCTTGACGAATGGCAGGATTCCGCACTTGCTCTTCCTTGATATCTTAGTTTCTCTTATTGATGTTACAATGCCATCCTATCGATAGAAAAAATCATTAAAAACAGATGTTGGAAGAAACTGTGTCACACTTGTCAATGTTAATATTTGAGTTTCATTTAATGTTAGCAAAACCTAACATGAATGGATTTAAAACCTTTCTTAATTTGTTCGTTAAAGGTTTTTTTTCTTTGTCAATTTCAACATAATAATTTAGCTGTGCTAGAAGTGATCATTAGTGGCTACACTGCTGCATACAAAATCTTAGCATCAGAATCTGCACAAACAAAATTCTGCAGTTGTAGCAAAATTGGTGACGTGGACAGGAAATTGGATGCGTTCATGCACAGTCTATCCGGTTTATTATTAGGTAAGCTAGTCCAAAACCTTCTAGTTACAATTCAGATGGTTGTCATGGAAACTAATAAATTGAATGACATGGAAACTGAAGGTTACTGAAATCATTCAGGGGAAAATGTAATTACATGTATTAGATTGGAGAGCACTAGATTGGATGATGAATAGCTGTGTCAAACTGATCAGACAGACAAAGTGGGGAAGTTATGGAAGCCGCACTGCCAGAAATAAATGATAAGATTGCTCATAATTTATTAATTTATAACGTTGTCCATGATGACGTCCCAGCATTAGGTCAATGGATGATCGTAACTCCAGACATATGTTGAGCAAGCTTGTTGAATAGTATTGAAGGGACCGGGAAATGCAAACAGTGCACACAGCGTTGGTGTGCCAAGCTGGCTGAGTTATATTGACGGAGCCTGTGAAGTAATTAAGGTGGATCTTCCCTCACGTATCAGACGAGTCATCAAACCGGTCAAGCAATATCTCAGGACGTGGAATAAGCCAATTCAAAGCAAGAGCATCGAGGGAGCATATATTTTCTCAACTTTCCTGCCCACAGCTACTACAATCATGGAACCCAAACAAGAAATGTTAAACACGACGGTTTTTGTCCCGGAGAGCGTCACCCTAACACCATTCGCAATTGTTGTTGCAACTCTCATAACGCTAGCGCTCATTTTGAACTTTCTGCTGAACCCATTGATGCTGTTTACTTTACGTCGTGTCACCAGCATCCAACCGACAACCAAGATTTTCATGGCTTCTCTCACCCTGTCCGATCTATTCACTGGAGTATTCTGGGTCATCAAACTACCCGAACTTCTCTCAGGAGACTGGCTGCTGGGTGATTTTCTCTGTGCAGCGTATGGTGTAATAGTCTACATATTGATGGGACTTGTCTTCTTCTCTCTGTTACTCTTAACAGTGGATCGTTATATTGCTATTTCTCATCCACTGCGTTACCCAATGTTGATGACTGTGCCCAGAGCCAAGTTGATAGTCAGTGCGATGTGGTTGATCACCATCGTTGGTGCTGTTTTAGTGTATGGGGTTTATAACCACAGCTCAGTACAGCAGTCCAGTCCGCATTTATGCCTTGCATCAACTAATGATTTAGGAGGCTACATATCCATAATTGCTATTCTACTTGCTCTTGGCACAATATTTGCCCTGTATGCTCATATTTCTCTGATTGCTCGCCGCCAAGCCCGACGGATTGCTGCTGAAAACCAAGCTGGAAATGAACAGGGACATCAGAGGATTAATACCCGATCAACCACCACCATCATCATCATAACAGGGTCAGTCTTAATTGCCTGGATTCCAACTTTGATTCGGTTAGCCATACTAACATCACAATCCGATTTTCCTGCATACGAAGGCTACTTGGCTGAAAACTTGACCGATGCTATCTTGTTGACAAACAGCTGGTTGGATGTTGTTATTTATTATTTACGGAACAAGGCTCTCCGCCAAGCTCTCTATAGCTTATTGGCTGATTGGTGTAAGTGTTTGTCCAATAACATTAACCCAACATCAGAATAAAACCAGTGAAATCAAATACAAAACTAGTGAGATCACATACAGATTTCCTTTTAATGGCTACAACTTTGGGTTTGCCATTGAAAACAGCAAATCTATTGTCGAACCAAAAAAAGTGAAATATCTTACGATGTATTTATCAAAGTTCCTCTTGACTTCAATGAGACAGTTAGCCAGGACCATCCTTAGGTAGGAGCTGGATTGTTTGTTAGGGGATGCCATGACTTGGTAGCCAATGCGTACGAGCATGTACACTGAAAAACTGCAGAAAAAGACAAAAATAAAGAGTCTATGACTGTCTAATTTAAATCTACTGTTTACGTTAAACACATCATGAAGACTTGCAGTACGCTTGCACAAATAAAATAGTTCTGAGATGTGAACAACTTTCCTTCATACGAATTATGAAATACATCCTGGTGTTTATTCATAATCTTGGTTATTATGTCTAACTATTCATGTCATTATAATTATGAGACAATGTTTGTATATTGTCGTATTATGTCGAATGTAGCTCAGTCCTGTAAGCTTACGTGATGTACTTCCTCGTGGCATACGTATTGTATTGTATTGTATTGTCTCTTTCAGCAGACAATTTCGCTCAGACGCAAGTGTCATTTTATCAACAGATCTTAAGCATTTTGCACATTTAATTCACCGAAATTCATCATTCTGTCCCAATCATGTTATGAATGCAGGTTCATAGCATGGGCATCGCGAGGGGGGGGGGGGCAAGGGAGCACTTGCCCCCCCCCCCCCCCCCCCCCCCAAAAAAAAAAAAAAAAAAAAAAAAGGAATAAGAAAAAAGAGAAAAAAAGAAAAGAAAAAGAGGCGCGAAGTCATAGTGGTGTACATTTAATGGGGTGGGCGGGGGCAAAATGTCCCTGCCCCCCTCTAAAACTGATAATTCGAGAAAATGTTGAGAAATACAGGATTTGTTTGGGCAAAAATATGTTTGCCCCCCTCTAGAAAAAATCCTGGCGACGCCCATGGTTCATAGAACATATTGACCAAGTGTGGACTTAGACTTTAGTCAGAATCTGTCATTTTGGCCAAGTTTTGTTGGTTGCATTTTCGAGAAAGTTCTGTGTGGAAAGTTGCATTGTGTGAATTTCACGTGAGGCTTCGCCACTGTTTCATGTACTGTATTACCTAGACGGCTGTTTCATTTATTGTTTCGGTGACCCTGTATGTCTTGCACACGTTGACTCTTTTATGTGGAGGCAGCTGGTTTGCACAATGCCCATCAGCCTACCATTATCTCACCATTAGCCAACCATAAGCCCATTACTATTAGCTTATTATTACCATTGTAGTAACCCAGTAATTATTATGACCTATTGCCACTACTATACTTCATTACTATAGCTGAGTAATACTCTACTATTTTATTGCCATACTATTACTGTACATTGTACGATCTACTTCAACAAATTTCAAGCTGTCTTGTGAGCAATGTTTCATTTTTGTTCCGTGTATGTGAATATTAATTAGAAATAAATCAATGAAATCCATCTTAACAGTAAATGTTGGAGTTGATTCTTGTTTATTCCCAAGCATTCTTTTCTTTTAATTGCCGAAGAAGTTGATCCTTAATTCCCTATGCATAACCATGGTATTACTGTTTAATTTAAGGTCGTGAATACAAATTTGCTATCATTATTATGAATGATTTATGTGGAGGGAGTGGGTTTACGCAATGCCCATCAGCCTACCATTATCTCACCACGATCTTCTTTTTAATAGCCAAAGAAGTTGATCCTTAATTCACAGTTAAGCGGACGTACCACCCAAGGGTCACACCACCTTATGCGTAACCGTGGCATTAATGTTTGATTCATAAGGTCGTGAATACAAATTTACTATCATTATTATGAATGATTTATTATTAAGGGGACTCACAAGTTGTCCATTCTTTCAGCAAACGCAATGAAGTTCTTGAGCTCCGGTTCCAGGGTTTGGAACAGATCTGCCATCACTTCCCTGCAAATAACAATGGGAAAAATAACACAACTTTTTCATTTGTAATATGGCGATTTTTAGGAGTGTGTCAACCTCCATCCATAACCTTGCTTCAAGTATTTAATTGCAATATTTTTTAGTACAAACTAGTGTACATGTTTACATCGTAGCTTATAGTTGATTAACTAACCTGATTTGATCCATCAAAATCCAATTCAAACCACTTTTTTTTTGGATGATTTTGTGATTCAGGATCCATATTGGGAAAAAGGATGGAGGATTGACATGAAGCCTACTGGTACTTACTGGATTTTGATGGATTCAGGATTACCTCCATTTGAGCAGGTTGGGGACTTTGGATGATTCAGGGATTCAGACAGATTTACTCCGACCCTGCTAACTGGTGGATTCTGATTGACTCACTGGCCACCAAATTTTTTTTGGCAAGGCAAAATTGATGGATTTTGGCGGATTCAGGATACTTTCTAGTAAATATACCCAAGGGGTTAGGGTTAAAACAAATAAAATTGATGCACTCACCTCATTTCATTGTTAGGAAGAATGGTTGCCTTCTTGTCCCTGTATAAAGAAGAAAATAATACAAAGCTGTGAGTGTGATAGCTCCATGTTTAGTGTCACGATGAAATCACATATTGCATCATACATTGTGAGGTGAATGCTACCCTGTGTTTTGGTACAAAATATTAAAGAACTGAAAACTTACTCTTTCTTTTGTTTTCCCTGTGTAGAATCAATAGTTCCCATCAATTCCTCCATCACAAAATCCTTCAGATATGAAAACAGAAAAATCATCAAAAATTAAAAAGTATTGAAAAAGAATAATATAGAGCCACCTTAAATTCAACAAAATCCAACAGTACTAATGTGAGGCATAGTTCTTTTATTGTTCGAATTAATTAACAAGATTCAATAGAAATGGTGTATTGTTGAATTTTTTTAGACTTAAAAAGGAGAGGAGAAATCTGGCAAAGAAAATTTCAAGATTTCAAAGAGAAAATTTCCCATTAATATTTAGGTATTAGTATAACCAAAGCATACCACCTCAAAAGGAAGATGTATTCATATTAAAAGCACCAGAGACTTATGTTGAGAAAGTAACTAAGCTGATGTGCTGAGTGTAACGCCTCAACTTGAAAAAACGATGACTCCGAAAAAGTCTTGCAATTTGGAATGTGTCAAGTTTGTCACATGACTGGAAGAGGCATGGAACACTATGCTTCAATTGCGATCTTAAATCGTGGATCTTACTAAAGACTTACAACAAGTATCCAAAACAAAACATTAATCAGGCATGTTGGAGGAAAACAAATGTGAAATATTGAAATAATCACAAACTACACAAAACTCACCTTACAAGTTTTAAACATTCAATGTGACGATTATAAAATGTCTTAAGTCTCATGATACATTCTGATTAAGTCAATACTTAAGTCATGGTTGTCTAGTCACAGTGTAATACTAATGTAAAGGTGTTTGTCTGGAAAAGTATTACAATCAGTGAATTTCAAGGCATTGGGTAAACTCAAACAACAAAATGTTATGTCATGACCATCAAAAAATGAGGGGAAAAAACAAGAATTCATATTTTTTTTACTTTCGTATCAAAAGCATGCTTTGCTTCCCTTACAAAATAAAACAATTAAAAAGGTTGCAATGCAAGAGAATCTTACAATTCCATGAAGTTTTATCTACGGCAGTAAGTACTAATGCTTATATGGACTACTCCATTTTTTACTATGAGTATTTTGAAAATCTAATACATCTACAAAATGTAATTCAGAACGCAATGATTCGTCATTTTAAGCCAATACATGTACTGTAGTACAATTTGCATTTGGTAAGTTTTACCTGCTACCAAAAGTGTAAGCAGAATGTTAGAAAAATCACTTGTTGAAATCTACCATAAAATAGTCTACTAATCATGAAACAAGTTTTGTTGATTTTTGCTCAGTTGACTTTGGTTGTGGGAGAGGGGAACAATAAAGTTAGTAAAGCCATACCCCAAAACATGCAGTTTTAGAGAGCGTAGTAAGAAGAATAAGCAATAGAATAATGAAATAAAACAAAAGAAGGAAATAATAGCTCCATGCACATCAGAATCCTGCAGCCCTTCAAACTTGTTGGCCATCTCATGACCATGTGCTTGGGTGTATATTGTTAGTCACAAGTTTTCAGTCACACATTTTCAGTCACAATTTTTCAGTTTATGGACATGAGTAAGATGGGAGGCTTTGCATGGTGGAGATACTAATGAATGAAATGTTTGCGGAAGCACCATGTGTCTTCAGGAAAGTGAAGATGCTCATACTGACTGGAATGCATGGGCGTCGCGAGGGGGGGCAAGGGGGGGCACTCCCCCCCCCCCCCCGAAAAAAAAAAAAAAAAAAAAAAAAAAAAAAAGGAAAAAAAAAAAAAAAAAAAGAAAAGAAAAAGAGGCGCGAAGACAGAGTGGTGTAAATTTAATGAGGGGGGGGGGTGGCAAAATGTCCCTGCCCCCTCTAAAACTGATAAATCGAGAATGTGTTGAGAAATACAAGCATTTTTTTCGCCAAAATTTTTTTTGCCCCCCTCTAGAAAAAATCCTGGCGACGCCCATGCTGGAACGTCGAGTTTATACCTCTGGTTCTTTTCAGAACCATTCTCTTAGTTTGAGAAATTATTCCCACCCAGGGTTTCCGCAAACCGTCCATTCATTTATGGACATGGTTCTTTTTTGCTCATAAGCAACGATGGCAGATTCATATCCAATGTAGTAGCTTTTTACAACTACAAGATACAGTTAAATTCTAATGCTGGTTTTTGCACTAATGGAACTACAATATTTCCAAAAAATATCACACAAGTCAGTTTCCATGCATCATCAGCAAAAATCTTAGACACTGCCCTCTACAGCTTAGCACATAGCCAATAACAGGCAAGACGACGCTATAAGTACACAACTATTAGCATGCGATTAGCACTCAAATTAGTTATTTGACAAACCAACACACGTGCAGCTATTTCATTTCATGCAACATTTCAAACATAAAACAGCAGTTGGGTGCAATATTGCAATGACCTCTGACCTTTCCGCCTGGGTTACTGCCATGCTCTGCGTGACGTGAGCTTGAAGCGCTCTGCTGGGGAGGATATATACACACATCCAACACGCAAACACTTTTAGGTTAGAACTCAGCCAAAGTCACACATTCTCTGGGTTTTTATTTTTTTAAATTAAATCTATACTATTTCTTTCCAACAAGAGCCCAAATATTTGAACCTGTTGGAGGAAGTCTGTGTTAGAAACCTAAAGAAATACATGTAAATATGCAAAGATACATCTCAATTCATTGATTGGAAGCGTTAAGATGAAGTGACATAAATTAGTGATGTCATCACTCAACATTCAAAAGCCATGCCGTTACATCCACAGTTTCCTTCTGTATGTCGTATTGGAATTCTTCAATAATACATGATATAATAAAACCTCTAACTCAATATTTCAAGCTGTTAGCTTTAAGCTCAAGTACAGCCAACTTGTACAACAGCCAACTAAGGCTAAAATCTGTCAATATTAAACATGAATGGCAACATTAGATGTTGTAGGCAGGCTACAATAAACGAGGTAACCACAGATTCTGGTGTGTTTAAATGCACGCCTTCCAGAGTTTTAGAAGCTTGTGTGCCATTTTCATAAGTGTAATGTTTAATACAGTCTTTGTTACGGAGATTTGGTTTAAGGCCAAATCAAGTATTCTTGAGCAGTACACATAACTGCAATTGGCTTTTATCAACACAAGACTATTTGGGTACCAGTGCAGGTTGACAATGCTCAGAAAACACAAATTAACTGTTGATGTGATTAGTTTTAAAATTGAAATAAATGAGTAATGTTTCCAAAAATGTTAAACTATCCTAGACACCGTGTTGGAATTTCACGTATGTCAGCAACACCAAAACTGTCAAAGCTTGAAAGAAACTTCCAAGTTCACAATACACAATACACAGACAGAAAAGCAAAGTGCTATAATATATGGGTGTAGAGATAATTACATGTATAATTGGGAGTATAGACATAATTACTATGACATATACTGTCCTATAAATTAGCTCAATTAACGCTGCTAACAACTACTTACCACATAGTCTGTGTCTGACCCAAGACCAAAGAACTTGGCACAGAAATCCTGCTCCGCCTGGCACATGGGTGCAACTTCATTCAGTATCTGGGTGAAGACCTGTTGCCATGACAATTAACACAACAGAGACAATGACTGAAGAATCTCTCTCATGCATAATTCAAAAGGAGAAATAAGCAGAATCAAGTAAAAGATGACTTAATCAGTACTTTTGGATACACATGTTAACGCTTTATCCTATATTTTTTCATCTTTAACGTTAAAGACGGTGTAATAAATTCGATCACAGAACCAGTATATAGCCTGGACACATTCTCACTACCCATGAGACCTGAATTCTTTCTTTCTATATAACAGCCTTCCCATATTTATTGACAATTATTCAATGACTTACCATATCAAACCGCTGCCTGTCTGTCAACTCAGCCTCTGACCCATGAAACTCTTGACCTTTGCTCTTTGACCCTGACTTGGAGAGGTCACCAGTTGATCCCTGGAGTTGACCCCGCCCACCAAAGCCAAACTTCTTAGGATCCAGTGTGCTCTTAGTCTTACTGATCAATGACTGCTTGGCATGCTCAAAGAACTCACTGATTTCATGGCTGTAGAGTTTATGCAGGGATTTGGTGTAATTCTGCAACGCAGTAGAGCAAAGACAAACATTAAAGAAACTTTCTTCAGTACGGTCAAGCTATTTATCGACTTAACGCAGAATGAAAACACTGCTTCTCCAGAGTGGGCAGCTGAAGTTTATGATCGTATGACTATTAAAATAAGTCTTTACCAATAGAGGGCCATCCAAAGCAAAGATGGTAATTAATGGTGCATACCCTTGAGAGAAGCTTAAAGCTTGTGTAGTCTGCCTTCTTAAGCCATTGCATGAGTTCAGGATATGGAATCAGATCTCGATGGAAGTTATGATGCTTGGGCAGGGCTAGACGACCAGACTGGTAGGCTAAGTTATCTCCTGTCATGCTGCCCTGTGACATAATCAAGAATAAAATCAAGACCTTGAGTCTGTCAGACTGATACATATTGAGGGAGGGGAGGAACAAGTCAATCATCAAGATTGAGCGTTGGATTATGAAACATGGGAAAGAAAGATTGAATAAGCAGTTACCTGCTGCACAAAGATATTGTTGAGATGAATGGCTAGTCGCTGAGCAAACTTCTCCTGGAGATTTGTCAGTAGATCCTTCTGATCAATTATCGCCCGAAGTTTATTCAAACCTGCAAGTTAGTAAAGATTTTCGGTCAAACTAAACAAGCATTAACTTGACAAATTAGAACTAATGCAAAGAGAACAGTGTGCTTAAAAAACAAAGCCATTTTACTCTCAATGTACATACTGCATCTCTACAAAGGGATACGTTGCTCAACATATCTACCAGAGATGGACAATATTTCCAAACAGGTCTAGTCTTGACTAGCTGGACCCCAACATTTCAGTTCAGACATTCTTTATGCTCAGTGACTCAGAGGAGTCAGCTAAGACTTGTACTGCACTCCAACAGTCTTGGGGTGATTTCAATCTTTCTCCTCCTACCTGGATGTATTTCCGCCTCCATTTTCTCCTGCAGACACTGTGTAGCATCCGTACAATCCAAGATTCCTTTGGGTGTGCCCAAGTCGCTATCTATAATTGCCATCTTGTAATGATGAGGCATGTCTAGCTGGCCGATGATGTTGCGGAGTTGGTCAATCAGTTTGGAGTGATTCTGGCTCTGTATCTGGATCATGGAATCCTTCTGCTCCATGATTTCCATGTGGACTCGAACACCCTACAGTTAAACAAGAGACATTGCTTTCATGAAACAACATTAGAAATACATCTAAATATTGATCATTATCTGCTATTTGCTGTCATCCTGGCAGCTAATTTGTGATTCCGAAATGCAGCAACCAAAACTACTAGTACAATTCACAGGTAGAATCAATTTAGAAAGTGAACATTTGGAAGATGCTTTAGGGAGCGTCTCAAAAGTCGGAACATTCCTAAGCTAATTGTCAGGAAAATTATTAGGCAAAATGCTCCTCATTTAGAAAAAGGTGCAAGAGAAGATTATGATATTAAGGAGCTCTCCTTTCCCGGCAGAACTGCCCCTGTGAGTGCTGTCATATCCAAACCACATTAACGAGTGTACATGTACCTCCAGCATGCGATCATACTCATCCAGATTGTTCTCCAGTTTATTGACTTCAAGGAGGGATTCATCCAGGACATGCATGAGACGTGCAACCTCCTGCTGGGACTCGATGATGGAATGAATGTTGGCCTGGGCAAAAGGAAAAGTCACAAAACAATATTCGATAATTTTACCCAATTTAATCCTGATTTTTAGAATGCTGTCCATCTAGTTGTATATCCTAATATTCTGAAATATTACTAGACAAAGACAAAAACATTTCATTTGAGACCTGTGCCACACATGCCACATTTCATCACAGATGTCAGAATTTTTTACTCAAAATCAAGATTTCAATAACAACTAGAAATGTGTTTGTGGACAAACACAAGCTGTTTCGGATATTTTAAATACTCTGTGCACGTGATGAACACTTGATGAAGTCACTTCGAATGTCATCTGCCAAGTGAAAAGTCAATCAGACATACAGGTGTATAGTGCCAAAGTATTATTTGAAGAAAAACTTGTACAAAACCTATGGGGAAAAATGCATCTTTAATGTAAAGTAACCTTACACCTGATAATGTCACGATCACGAATTTCTTCTAGGACCATCTGTTGGTGTTGGTCTAAGTATGTACCAAGTCTGAGGTCGATTGGATTTACAAAGAGTCGAAAGTGGAGTGTTTTAAAACGTGTACAAAACATATGGAGAAAAATGCATCTTTAATGTGACGTAACCCGACACCTGATGACGTCACGGTCACGAATTTCTTCTACGACCATCTGTGGGTGATGGTCTATGTGTGTACCAAGTGTAACGTCGATCAGATTTACGAAAGTGCCGAAATGGAGCGTTTTAAAACGTGTACAAACCCTATGGGGCAAAATGCATCTTTAATGTGACGTAACCTGACTCTTGATGACGTCACGATCACGAATTTCTTCTAGGACCATCTGTGGGTGGTGGTCTAAGTATAAATTCAGTTTAAAGTCGATTGGATTTACGAAGATGCCAAACTAGAGTGTTTTAAAACGTGTACAAAACATATGGGCAAAAATACATCTTTAATGTGACGTAACCTGACACCTGATGACGTCACGATCACAAATTTCTTCTAGGACCATCTGTGGGTGGTGGTCTAAGTATGTACCAAGTCTGAAATCAATCGGATTTTAAAAAGTGGCAAAGTGGATTGGTGGAAGAAACGTATGTTAAACCTATGGAGAAAAAGTCTGAAAAAGGAGAAGAAAAAAAAACTAGAAATGTGTTTGTGGACAAACACAAGCTGTTTCAGTTATTTGAAATACTCTGTGCACGTGATGAACACTTGATGAAGTCACTTCGAATGTCATCTGCCAAGCCAATCAATCAGATATATAGTGCCAAAGTACATGTATATAGAAAAACGTGTACAAAACCTATGGGCAATATGCATCTTTAATGTGAAGTAACCTTACGCCTGATGATGTCACAATCACCAATTTCTTCTAGGACCATCTGTGGGTGGTGGTGCAACTATGTATTAAGTCGAACGTCGATCGTATTTACAAAAGTGCCAAAGTAGAATGTTTTAAAACGTGTACAAACCCTATGGGGAAAAATGCATCTTTAAAGTGACGTTACCCAACACCTGATAACGTCACAATCGCGAATTTCTTCTAGGACCATCTGTGGGTGGTGGTGCAACTATGTATTAAGTCTGAGGTCGATCGGATTTACGAAGAGGCCAAAGTGGAGTGTTTTAAAACGTGTACAAAACATATGGGGAAAAGTGCATCTTTAATGTGACGTAACCCAACACCTGATGACGTCATGGTCACGAATTTCTTCTAGGACCATCTGTGGGTGGTGGTCTAAGTATGTATCAAGTCTGAGGTCGATCGGATTTACGAAGAGGCCAAAGTGGAGTGTTTTAAAACGTGTACAAAACATATAGGGAAAAATACATCTTTAATGTGACGTAACCCGACACCTGATGACGTCATGGTCACGAATTTCTTCTAGGACCATCTGTGGGTGGTGGTCTAAGTATGTATAAAGTCTGAGGTCGATCGGATTTACGAAGAGGCCAAAGTGGAGTGTTTTAAAACGTGTACAAAACATATGGGGAAAAATGCATCTTTAATGTGACGTTATCCGACACCCGATGACGTCACGGTCACGAATTTCTTCTAGGACCATCTGTGGGTGGTGGTCTAAGTATGTACCAAGTCTGAAATCGATCGGATTTAAAAAAGTGCCAAAGTGGACTGGTGGAAGAAACGTGTGTTAAACCTATGGAGAAAAAGTCTGAAAAAGGAGAAGAAAAAAAAAAAAAAAGAAAAAAAAAAATCTTAACGAAAACAAGAGCTGTTTCGGTGTGTCACCGAAACAGCTAAAAACAAACTAGAAATGTGTTTGTGGACAAACACAAGCTGTTTCGGTTATTTGAAATACTCTGTGCACGTGATGAACACTTGATGAAGTCACTTCGAATGTCATCTGCCAAGTCAATCAATCAGATATATAGTGCCAAAGTATATAGAAAAACGTGTACAAAACCTATGGGGCAATATGCATCTTTAATGTGAAGTAACCTTACGCCTGATGATGTCACAATCACCAATTTCTTCTAGGACCATCTGTGGGTGGTAGTCTAAGTGTGTACCAAGTCGAACGTCGATCGTATTTACAAAAGTGCCAAAGTAGAATGTTTTAAAACGTGTACAAACCCTATGGGGAAAAATGCATCTTTAAAGTGACGTAACCCAACACCTGACGACGTCACGATCGCGAATTTCTTCTAGGACCATCTGTGGGTGGTGGTGCAACTATGTATCAAGTCTGAGGTCGATTGGATTTACGAAGAGGCCAAAGTGGAGTGTTTTAAAACGTGTACAAAACATATGGGGAAAAATCATCTTTAATGTGACGTAACCCGACACCTGATGACGTTATGGTCACGAATTTCTTCTAGGACCATCTGTGGGTGGTGGTCTAAATATGTTTAAAGTCTGAGGTCGATCGGATTTACGAAGAGGCCAAAGTGGAGTGTTTTAAAACGTGTACAAAACATATGGGGAAAAATGCATCTTTAATGTGACGTAACCCGACACCTGATGACGTCACGGTCACGAATTTCTTCTAGGACCATCTGTGGGTGGTGGTCTAAGTATGTACCAAGTCTGAAATCGATCGGATTTAAAAAAGTGCCAAAGTGGACTGGTGGAAGAAACGTGTGTTAAACCTATGGAGAAAAAGTCTGAAAAAGGAGAAGAAAAAAAAACTAGAAATGTGTTTGTGGACAAACACAAGCTGTTTCGGATATTTGAAATACTCTGTGCACATGATGAACACTTGATGAAGTCACTTCGAATGTCATCTGCCAAGTGAAAAGTCAATCAGACATATAGTGCCAAAGTATGATTTGAAGAAAAACGTGTACAAAGCATATGGGGGAATATGCATCTTTAATGTGACGTAACCTGACTCTTGATGACGTCATGATCACAAATTTCATCTAGGACCATCTGTGGGTGGTGGTCTAAGTATGAATTAAGTTTACAGTCGATCGGATTTACGAAGATGCCAAACTGGAGTGTTTTAAAACGTGTACAAAACATATGGGCAAAAATGTATCTTTAATGTGACGTAACCTGACACCTGATGACGTCACGATCACGAATTTCGTCTAGGACCATCTGTGGGTGGTGGTCTAAGTATGAATTAAGTTTAAAGTCGATCGGATTTACGAAGATGCCAAACTGGAGTGTTTTAAAACGTGTACAAAACATATGGGCAAAAATACATCTTTAATGTGACGTAATCCGACACCTGATGACGTCACGATCACAAATTTCTTCTAGGACCATCTGTGGGTGGAGGTCTAAGTATGTACCAAGTCTGAAATCAATCGGATTTAAAAAAGTGGCAAAGTGGATTGGTGGAAGAAACGTGTGTTAAACCTATGGAGAAAAAGTCTGAAAAAGGAGAAGAAAAAAAAGAAACTAAAATGTGTTTGTGGACAAACACAAGCTGTTTCGGATATTTGAAATACTCTGTGCACATGATGGACACTTGATGAAGTCACTTCGAATGTCATCTGCCAAGTGAAAAGTCAATCAGACATATATAGTGCCAAAGTATGATTTGAAGAAAAACGTGTACAAAACCTACGGGGAAAAATGCATCTTTAATGTGAAGTAACCTTACACCTGATGATGTCACGATCACGAATTTCTTCTAGGACCATATGTGGGTGGTAGTCTAAGTGTGTACTAAGTCTAACGTCGATCGGATTTACAAATGTGCCAAAGTAGAATGCTTTAAAACGTGTACAAACCCTATGGGGAAAAATGCATCTTTAATGTGACGTAACCCAACACCTGATGACGTCACAATCACAAATTTCTTCTAGGACCATCTGTGGGTGGTGGTCTAAGTATGTATCAAATCTGAGGTCGATCGGATTTACAAAAGTGCCAAAGTGGAGTGTTTTAGCACGTGTACAAACCCTATGGGGAAAAAGGTATCTTTAATGTGACGTAACCCAACACCTGATGACGTCACGATCACAAATTTCTTCTAGGACCATCTGTGGGTGGTGGTCTAAGTATGTATCAAGTCTGAGGTCGATCGGATTTACGAAGAGGCCAAAGTGGAGTGTTTTAAAACGTGTACAAAACATATGGGGAAAAATGCATCTTTAATGTGACGTAACCCGACACCTGATAACGTCACGGTCACGAATTTCTTCTAGGACCATCTGTGGGTGGTGGTCTAAGTATGTATCAAGTCTGAAATCAATCGGATTTGAAAAAGTGGCAAAGTGGACTGGTGGAAGAAACGTGTGTTAAACCTATGGAGAAAAAGTCTGAAAAAGGAGAAGAAAAAAAAAAAAAAAAAAAAAAAAAAATCTTAACGAAAACAAGACCTGTTTCGGTGTGTCACCGAAACAGCTAAAAACTAGAAATGTGTTTGTGGACAAACACAAGCTGTTTCGGATATTTGAAATACTCTGTGCACATGATGAACACTTGATGAAGTCACTTCGAATGTCATCTGCCAAGTGAAAAGTCAATCAGACATATAGTGCCAAAGTATGATTTGAAGAAAAACGTGTACAAAGCATATGGGGGAATATGCATCTTTAATGTGAAGTAACCTTACACCTGATGACGTCATGATCACGAATTTCTTCTAGGACCATCTGTAGGTGGTAGTCTAAGTGTGTACCAAGTCTAACGTCGATCGGATTTACGAAAGTGCCAAAGTAGAATGTTTTAAAACGTGTACAAACCCTATGGGGAAAAATACATCTTTAATGTGACGTAACCCGACACCTGATGACGTCACGATCACAAATTTCTTCTAGGACCGTCTGTGGGTGGTAGTCTAAGTGTGTACTAATTCTGACGTCGATTGGATTTACAAAAGTGCCAAAGTGGAGTGCTTTATAACGTGTAGAAACCCTATGGGGAAAAATGCATCTTTAATGTGACGTAACCCAGCACCAGATGACGTCAGGATCACAAATTTCTTCTAGAACCATCTGTGGGTGGTGGTCTAAGTGTGTATCAAGTCTGAGGTCGATCGGATTTACGAAGAGGCCAAAGTGGAGTGTTTAAAAACGTGTACGAAACATATGGGGAAAAATACATCTTTAATGTGACGTAACCCGACACCTGATGACGTCACGGTCACGAATTTGTTCAAGGACCATCTGTGGGTGGTGGTCTAAGTGTGTACCAAGTGTAACGTCGATCGGATTTAAGAAAGTGCCAAAATGGAGCGTTTTAAAACGTGTACAAAACATATGGGGAAAAATGCATCTTTAATGTGACGTAACCCGACACCTGATGACGTCACGGTCACAAATTTCTTCAAGGACCATCTGTGGGTGGTAGTCTAAGTGTGTACTAATTCTGACGTCGATCGGATTTACAAAAGTGCCAAAATGGAGCATTTTAAAACGTGTACAAACCCTATGGGGCAAAATGCATCTTTAATGTGACGTAACCTGACTCTTGATGACGTCACGATCACGAATTTCGTCTAGGACCATCTGTCGGTGGTGGTCTAAGTATGAATTAAGTTTAAAGTTGATCAGATTTACGAAGATGTCAAACTGGAGTGTTTTAAAACGTGTACAAAACATATGGGCAAAAATACATCTTTAATGTGACGTAACCTGACACCTGATGACATCACGATCACAAATTTCTTCTAGGACCATCTGTGGATGGTGGTCTAAGTATGTACCAAGTCTGAAATCAATCGGATTTAAAAAAGTGGCAAAGTGGATTGGTGGAAGAAACGTGTGTTAAACCTATGGAGAAAAAGTCTGAAAAAGGAGAAGAAAAAAAAACTAGAAATGTGTTTGTGGACAAACACAAGCTGTTTCGGATATTTGAAATACTCTGAGCACGGGATGAACAATCAGTGACGTCACTATAAATGTCATCTACATAAACAGCACATTATAATATGTACATGTCAAGTTACAACCAAATCGAACATTTTAGTTATGTAGATATAGACCTATAAAAGAATAAAATGCCCCTTTAAGGGACTTCACATGACATTTGATGATGATGTCACTTCAATTTCCATCTATAACACACCCATGTGAATTTGCATATCAAGTTTTAACCCCATCAGACTTGTGCTTCGAAGTTCAGTTTGAAGAAAACGTGTACAAAACCAATAGGGAAACAATGCATCTTTAATGTGATGTAACCTGACACCTCATGACTCCATGATGATGAATTTCTTCTAGGTCCATCTATGGGTAGTGGTCTAAGTGTGTACCAAGTATTAAGTCGATCACATGTATGAAAGTGCCAAAGTGGAGCGTTTTAAAATGTGTTCAAAACCTATGAAAAAAATGTGCATCTTTAATGTGAAGTAACGTAACACCTGATGACGTCACGATCACGAATTTCTTCAAGGACCATCTGTGGGTGGTGGTCTAAGTGTGTACCAAGTGTAACGTCGATCGGATTTACGAAAGTGCCGAAATGGAGCGTTTTAAAACGTGTACAAACCCTATGGGGCAAAATGCATCTTTAATGTGACGTAACCTGACTCTTGATGACGTCACAATCACGAATTTCATCTAGGACCATCTGTGGGTGGTGGTCTAAGTATGAATTAAGTTTACAGTCGATCGGATTTACGAAGATGCCAAACTGGAGTGTTTTAAAACGTGTACAAAACATATGGGCAAAAATGTATCTTTAATGTGACGTAACCTGACACCTGATGACGTCACGATCACGAATTTCGTCTAGGACCATCTGTGGGTGGTGGTCTAAGTATGAATTAAGTTTAAAGTCGATCGGATTTACGAAGATGCCAAACTGGAGTGTTTTAAAACGTGTACAAAACATATGGGCAAAAATACATCTTTAATGTGACGTAATCCGACACCTGATGACGTCACGATCACAAATTTCTTCTAGGACCATCTGTGGGTGGAGGTCTAAGTATGTACCAAGTCTGAAATCAATCGGATTTAAAAAAGTGGCAAAGTGGATTGGTGGAAGAAACGTGTGTTAAACCTATGGAGAAAAAGTCTGAAAAAGGAGAAGAAAAAAAAGAAAAAACTAGAGATGTGTTTGTGGACAAACACAAGCTGTTTCGGATATTTGAAATACTCTGAGCACGGGATGAACAATCAGTGACGTCACTATAAATGTCATCTATAACAGCCCATTATAATATGTACATGTCAAGTTACAACCAAATCGAACATTTTAGTTCTGTAGATATATAGACCTATAAAATAATAAAATGCCCCTTTAAGGGACTTCACATGACATTTGATGATGACTTCACTTCAATTTCCATCTATAACAAAAACACATCCATGTGAATATGCATACCAATCAGACTTGTACTTCCGAAGTTCAGTTTGAAGAAAAACGTGTACAAAACCAATAGGGAAATAATGTATCTTTAATGTGATGTAACCTGACACCTCATGACGCCACGATGACGAATTTCTCCTAGGACCATCTATGGGTAGTGGTCTAAGTGTGTACCAAGTATAAAGTCGATCAAATTTACAAAAGTGCCAAAGTGGAGCATTTTAAAACGTGTACAAAACCTATTGGGAAAATATGCATCTTTAATGTGAAGTAACGTGACATCTGATGACGTCACAATCACGAATTTCTTCAAGGACCATCTGTGGATGATGGTCTAAGTGTGTACCAAGTGTAACGTCGATCGGATTTACGAAAGTGCCGAAATGGAGCGTTTTAAAACATGTACAAACCCTATGGGGAAAATTGCACCTTTAATGTGACGTAACCTGACACTTGATAACGTCACGATCACAAATTTCGTCTAGGACCATCTGTGGGTGGTGGTCTAAGTATGAATTAAGTTTAAAGTCGATCGGATTTACGAAGATGCCAAACTGGAGTTTTTTAAAACGTGTACAAAACATATGGGGAAAAATACATCTTTAATGTGACGTAACCTGACACCTGATGACGTCACGATCACAAATTTCTTCAAGGACCATCTGTGGGTGGTGGTCTAAGTGTGTACCAAGTGTGACGTCGATCGGATTTACGAAAGTGCCGAAATGGAGCGTTTTAAAACGTGTACAAACCCAATGGGGCAAAATGCATCTTTAATGTGACGTAACCTGACTCTTGATGACGTCACGATCACGAATTTCGTCTAGGACCATCTGTGGGTGGTGGTCTAAGTATGAATTAAGTTTAAAGTCGATCGGATTTACGAAGATGCCAAACTGGAGTGTTTTAAAACGTGTACAAAACATATGGGCAAAAATACATCTTTAATGTGACGTAATCTGACACCTGATGACGTCACCATCACGAATTTCTTCTAGGACCATCTGTGGGTGGAGGTCTAAGTATGTACCAAGTCTGAAATCAATCGGATTTAAAAAAGTGGCAAAGTGGATTGGTGGAAGAAACGTGTGTTAAACCTATGGAGAAAAAGTCTGAAAAAGGAGAAGAAAAAAAAGAAACTAGAAATGTGTTTGTGGACAAACACAAGCTGTTTCGGATATTTGAAATACTCTGAGCACGGGATGAACAATCAGTGACGTCACTATAAATGTCATCTACATAAACAGCACATTATAATATGTACATGTCAAGTTACAACCAAATCGAACATTTTAGTTATGTAGATATAGACCTATAAAAGACCTATATAGACCTATAAAATGCCCCTTTAAGGGACTTCACATGACATTTGATGATGATGTCACTTCAATTCCCATCTATAACACACCCATGTGAATTTGCATATCAAGTTTTAACCCCATCAGACTTGTGCTTCCGAAGTTCAGTTTGAAGAAAAACGTGTACAAAACCAATAGGGAAACAATGCATCTTTAATGTGATGTAACCTGACACCTCATGACTCCACGATGATGAATTTCTTCTAGGTCCATCTATGGGTAGTGGTCTAAGTGTGTACCAAGTATTAAGTCGATCACATTTATGAAAGTGCCAAAGTGGAGCGTTTTAAAATGTGTTCAAAACCTATGATGAAAATGTGCATCTTTAATGTGAAGTAACGTAACACCTGATGACGTCACGATCACGAATTTCTTCAAGGACCATCTGTGGGTGGTGGTCTAAGTGTGTACCAAGTGTAACGTCGATCGGATTTACGAAAGTGCCGAAATGGAGCGTTTTAAAACGTGTACAAACCCTATGGGGCAAAATGCATCTTTAATGTGACGTAACCTGACTCTTGATGACGTCACAATCACGAATTTCATCTAGGACCATCTGTGGGTGGTGGTCTAAGTATGAATTAAGTTTAGAGTCGATCGGATTTACGAAGATGCCAAACTGGAGTGTTTTAAAACGTGTACAAAACATAGGGGCAAAAATACATCTTTAATGTGACGTAACCTGACACCTGATGACGTCACGATCACGAATTTCGTCTAGGACCATCTGTGGGTGGTGGTCTAAGTATGAATTAAGTTTAAAGTCGATCGGATTTACGAAGATGCCAAACTGGAGTGTTTTAAAACGTGTACAAAACATATGGGCAAAAATACATCTTTAATGTGACGTAATCCGACACCTGATGACGTCACGATCACAAATTTCTTCTAGGACCATCTGTGGGTGGAGGTCTAAGTATGTACCAAGTCTGAAATCAATCGGATTTAAAAAAGTGGCAAAGTGGATTGGTGGAAGAAACATGTGTTAAACCTATGGAGAAAAAGTCTGAAAAAGGAGAAGAAAAAAAAGAACTAGAAATGTGTTTGTGGACAAACACAAGCTGTTTCGGATATTTGAAATACTCTGTGCACATGATGAACACTTGATGAAGTCACTTCGAATGTCATCTGCCAAGTGAAAAGTCAATCAGACATATAGTGCCAAAGTATGATTTGAAGAAAAACGTGTACAAACCCTATGGGGAAAAATGTATCTTTAATGTGAAGTAACTTTACACCTGATGACGTCACGATCACGAATTTCTTCTAGGACCATCTGTAGGTGGTAGTCTAAGTGTGTACCAAGTCTAACGTCGATCGGATTTACGAAAGTGCCAAAGTAGAATGTTTTAAAACGTGTACAAACCCTATGGGGAAAAATGCATCTTTAATGTGACGTAACCCGACACCTGATGACGTCACGGTCACGAATTTCTTCAAGGACCATCTGTGGGTGGTGGTCTAAGTGTGTACTAAGTGTAACGTCGATCGGATTTAAGAAAGTGCCAAAATGGAGCGTTTTAAAACGTGTACAAAACATATGGGGAAAAATACATCTTTAATGTGACGTAACCCAGCACCAGATGACGTCAGGATCACAAATTTCTTCTAGAACCATCTGTGGGTGGTGGTCTAAGTGTGTATCAAGTCTGAGGTCGATCGGATTTACGAAGAGGCCAAAGTGGAGTGTTTAAAAACGTGTACGAAACATATGGGGAAAAATGCATCTTTAATGTGACGTAACCCGACACCTGATGACGTCACGGTCACGAATTTCTTCAAGGACCATCTGTGGGTGGTAGTCTAAGTGTGTACCAAGTGTAACGTCGATCGGATTTAAGAAAGTGCCAAAATGGAGCGTTTTAAAACGTGTACAAAACATATGGGGAAAAATGCATCTTTAATGTGTCGTAACCCAACACCTGATGACGTCACGGTCACAAATTTCTTCAAGGACCATCTGTGGGTGGTAGTCTAAGTGTGTACTAATTCTGACGTTGATCGGATTTACAAAAGTGCCAAAATGGAGCGTTTTAAAACGTGTACAAACCCTATGGGGCAAAATGCATCTTTAATGTGACGTAACCTGACTCTTGATGACGTCACGATCACGAATTTCGTCTAGGACCATCTGTCGGTGGTGGTCTAAGTATGAATTAAGTTTAAAGTTGATCAGATTTACGAAGATGTCAAACTGGAGTGTTTTAAAACGTGTACAAAACATATGGGCAAAAATACATCTTTAATGTGACGTAACCTGACACCTGATGACGTCACGATCACAAATTTCTTCTAGGACCATCTGTGGGTGGTGGTCTAAGTATGTACCAAGTCTGAAATCAATCGGATTTAAAAAAGTGGCAAAGTGGATTGGTGGAAGAAACGTGTGTTAAACCTATGGAGAAAAAGTCTGAAAAAGGAGAAGAAAAAAAAAAAAAAAAAGAAAAAAAAAAATCTTAACGAAAACAAGAGCTGTTTCGGTGTGTCACCGAAACAGCTAAAAAGAAAAAAAAAAATCTTAACGAAAACAAGAGCTGTTTCGGTGTGTCACCGAAACAGCTAACTAGAAATGTGTTTGTGGACAAACACAAGCTGTTTCGGATATTTGAAATACTCTGTGCACATGATGAACACTTGATGAAGTCACTTCGAATGTCATCTGCCAAGTGAAAAGTCAATCAGACATATAGTGCCAAAGTATGATTTGAAGAAAAACGTGTACAAAGCATATGGGGGAATATGCATCTTTAATGTGAAGTAACCTTACACCTGATGACGTCATGATCACGAATTTCTTCTAGGACCATCTGTAGGTGGTAGTCTAAGTGTGTACCAAGTCTAACGTCGATCGGATTTACGAAAGTGCCAAAGTAGAATGTTTTAAAACGTGTACAAACCCTATGGGGAAAAATACATCTTTAATGTGACGTAACCCGACACCTGATGACGTCACGATCACAAATTTCTTCTAGGACCGTCTGTGGGTGGTAGTCTAAGTGTGTACTAATTCTGACGTCGATTGGATTTACAAAAGTGCCAAAGTGGAGTGCTTTATAACGTGTAGAAACCCTATGGGGAAAAATGCATCTTTAATGTGACGTAACCCAGCACCAGATGACGTCAGGATCACAAATTTCTTCTAGAACCATCTGTGGGTGGTGGTCTAAGTGTGTATCAAGTCTGAGGACGATCGGATTTACGAAGAGGCCAAAGTGTAGTTTTTAAAACGTGTACAAAACATATGGGGAAAAATACATCTTTAATGTGACGTAACCCGACACCTGATGACGTCACGGTCACGAATTTGTTCAAGGACCATCTGTGGGTGGTGGTCTAAGTGTGTACCAAGTGTAACGTCGATCGGATTTAAGAAAGTGCCAAAATGGAGCGTTTTAAAACGTGTACAAAACATATGGGGAAAATGCATCTTTAATGTGACGTAACCCGACACCTGATGACGTCACGGTCACAAATTTCTTCAAGGACCATCTGTGGGTGGTAGTCTAAGTGTGTACTAATTCTGACGTCGATCGGATTTACAAAAGTGCCAAAATGGAGCATTTTAAAACGTGTACAAACCCTATGGGGCAAAATGCATCTTTAATGTGACGTAACCTGACTCTTGATGACGTCACGATCACGAATTTCGTCTAGGACCATCTGTCGGTGGTGGTCTAAGTATGAATTAAGTTTAAAGTTGATCAGATTTACGAAGATGTCAAACTGGAGTGTTTTAAAACGTGTACAAAACATATGGGCAAAAATACATCTTTAATGTGACGTAACCTGACACCTGATGACATCACGATCACAAATTTCTTCTAGGACCATCTGTGGATGGTGGTCTAAGTATGTACCAAGTCTGAAATCAATCGGATTTAAAAAAGTGGCAAAGTGGATTGGTGGAAGAAACGTGTGTTAAACCTATGGAGAAAAAGTCTGAAAAAGGAGAAGAAAAAAAAGAAATGTGTTTGTGGACAAACACAAGCTGTTTCGGATATTTGAAATACTCTGAGCACGGGATGAACAATCAGTGACGTCACTATAAATGTCATCTACATAAACAGCACATTATAATATGTACATGTCAAGTTACAACCACATCGAACATTTTAGTTATGTAGATATAGACCTATAAAAGAATAAAATGCCCCTTTAAGGGACTTCACATGACATTTGATGATGATGTCACTTCAATTTCCATCTATAACACACCCATGTGAATTTGCATATCAAGTTTTAACCCCATCAGACTTGTGCTTCCGAAGTTCAGTTTGAAGAAAAACGTGTACAAAACCAATAGGGAAACAATACATCTTTAATGTGATGTAACCTGACACCTCATGACTCCATGATGATGAATTTCTTCTAGGTCCATCTATGGGTAGTGGTCTAAGTGTGTACCAAGTATTAAGTCGATCACATGTATGAAAGTGCCAAAGTGGAGCGTTTTAAAATGTGTTCAAAACCTATGAAAAAAATGTGCATCTTTAATGTGAAGTAACGTAACACCTGATGACGTCACGATCACGAATTTCTTCAAGGACCATCTGTGGGTGGTGGTCTAAGTGTGTACCAAGTGTAACGTCGATCGGATTTACGAAAGTGCCGAAATGGAGCGTTTTAAAACGTGTACAAACCCTATGGGGCAAAATGCATCTTTAATGTGACGTAACCTGACTCTTGATGACGTCACAATCACGAATTTCATCTAGGACCATCTGTGGGTGGTGGTCTAAGTATGAATTAAGTTTACAGTCGATCGGATTTACGAAGATGCCAAACTGGAGTGTTTTAAAACGTGTACAAAACATATGGGCAAAAATGTATCTTTAATGTGACGTAACCTGACACCTGATGACGTCACGATCACGAATTTCGTCTAGGACCATCTGTGGGTGGTGGTCTAAGTATGAATTAAGTTTAAAGTCGATCGGATTTACGAAGATGCCAAACTGGAGTGTTTTAAAACGTGTACAAAACATATGGGCAAAAATACATCTTTAATGTGACGTAATCCGACACCTGATGACGTCACGATCACAAATTTCTTCTAGGACCATCTGTGGGTGGTGGTCTAAGTATGTACCAAGTCTGAAATCAATCGGA
>CM057135.1:31899180-31971825 GCA_029964075.1 Patiria pectinifera
TATATATATTTTTTTGGATTTCTAATGATGGAATAAACATCACATCTGCTTAAAAGGATTCCCAGATATATTTGTTGGTTTTTTTCTGTGTCTTTGGCCTGAAGTCAGAAAACAAAATGCTTGGGACAAGGCCAAAGGGAATTTTCATTTCGTTAAGATTCTCTCAAAATGAGCAAAATTAATTGTGTCGATGCAACAAGGTCGTAACACTCTCATCTTGAATAATTCCCATTTCAACTTCTGTTGCACCATGAAAAGTGTTCACGGCTATGAAACATGCACAACATAAAATATTGTGTGTTTCATACCAGTCAAAAAATTACCTGGGTGCCACAGAAGTTTTAAATGGGAATTATTCCAGAGGAGAGAAATCTTCAGTGACCTTGTTACACCAATGTGACAAATTTATATCTTAAAAACCTTTCCCTAGGGATGGAGACACTAAACACCGAACTCCCCATCAACCCCCCCCCCCACAATATCAATGAATGAAACACAAACAGAACATTTTTTTAATTAAAAAAGATTTTAAAAAATAAATTTTATTGTCACTTCCTAATTCTAACCTTAACACAAATGAAATGTTCAGTACAAAATATAGTTCATTTAATCATCTACATCTTAGTCTTCATCTAAGTTTCATTTTATAACGTATCTCAAATGATGCTTTTTATGCTAGAGACTCGGAGATTGAAGGGTTTTCAAAGAAATTGGTGACGTACAAGTAAAATTAATTTAAGAATATAATTTGAGTAAACAAGGCCAAAGATGACAGTACAATCAAATCTCCTCAACCCAAAAATCACATTTCTATGACACTGAATACTTGTTTTTATTCTACAGTCAAATCAGTCACAAATTTGTGTCAAAATGTGGTGTTTCAGTTTTAATCTTTGGGCCTGGTTTGTTGAGATTCGGTCACAATTTCTAAGCAGTAGACAAAATCATCTCTACAGCCTATAACTACACAGTTCCTGAACACAACAGGTGATGAAAAGACCTCCCCGGGTAACTGACAGGAAGTCACGACCTCTCCTGACCTAAGGTCAAGGATCACCACTGACCCCTGAGTGGAGCAAACAATCACAAATGCATCACCTCGGCAGCTATGGTGGATCTTTGAGTTACATCGATTTGATATACAATGGTGTCGTGAGTTGTGAGGTAGTTTTGGTGAGTTGGGAATTAACTTTCCTGAATTGTGAGGTAGATTTGGTGAGTTGCTAGATGGTTTTATAATAACTTCAAAAGTTATCTCAGGTTTTGGACTGTCAAGGTTGCCATCCGTCTGGAGTGCATCACAGCTCACGCAATGATTGTGAGACGCGATTTGGCAGAGTCGATCACTTTGGAAAATAAATGGTGACGCGTAGACAGCGGCAGGCATTTTGTGCTTCCAGCGTAGTTGTCCAGTCTGGAGGGACAGGCAGTAGACATGGTGATCATGTGACCCAAAGACCACGCAGGAGTCTACTGTGGAGGGATGTTTGGTGGGGTCAAGGGTCCCTGGAGACTGAGCGACGGTTGGAAGACATGGTGATGAGAAAATGGGGGCATCGGCTGTGAATCTCCATAACTGAAATAATAGGATTGCAAAAAAAGGCATGAATTACTATTTGGCAAAAATTTGATAAGAGAAAGAGTTCAATTGCAAAAAATAGAGGGAAATTTTTGGTGGTGCTCAAAATGCCTCTGCAAGTAAAGCGTGCCAATTCTAAAACAGACATTTCACAAGAAATTATTTCATGACCACGTCAGCTAGGAGCCTCAATTTGATATTTATTAAGAAACATTTCACACCTCTAGTCCACTGTGACTGATGCAGTAAAAGTTGCCGTCCACACAACCAAACACAATGCTATCCCATGATGCCATTGGTGATGAGAAGACAGGCTTGCTGCAGTTGAAACTCCACTTCTTGGCTCCAGTTTCCTTTAAAATAAACATAAATAATCAGCAATACTCAGCATCAACAGTACTGTATGCTTTAATCTGTAACATAAGTTTTATTTGGTAAAGTACAGAGGTCGTGGGTTCATATCCCACCCAAGCAAGCCTATGAAGATTTATCCACCGGCTCTTAATACTGAACATATACTATTTGAAAGGGAAATCTGTTTATAATACAGATTTATATCACCAGTCATTTGTCATGTGATGTACAATTCTTGTAAATGAGGTCTGCATAGCACATACATTTGCTGGGCTCTTTATCGGGTTCGTTAGTGTGACGTCACCTCCAGCACTTTCTGCACGATTGGAACCGGAAGTTAACGCAGCTCGAGCGTTTGCAGCCAATGGGCGCTAGTAATCAGTAGTGTGCGCGCGTGTATGACGTTTTTATTAACGAACCAGATACTCGTTGGGTGTTCCATGAAAAATTGAAGTAATGAGTATGATTTTGTCGCACCAAGAAGTGAGGGATCATTCTATGTACTTTGTGCACACGATACATCACTTTGTGGTGCGACAACTATCATTAATTATGTCACTTTATGGTACGACTGATTATGACTGACTACCTTATTGACAGCCATCAGCAATCCAGCAAGTGTCGCCACATAGACTGTAGATGAAGGGTAGTGTATGATAGGAGAGGAAAACACAGAACCACCTCCACAATGTAAACTCCATTTGCAGTTCTGATCCTATAACGATGAGCAAGCAAAATATAACGATCAGAAACATCAATACAAAGACTGTATTCGTACACTTACACTTTGTGTAAAGATGAGACACCTTAACAGAAATTTGAGAAAGTTTCCAAAAAAGTTCCTTAAGCTTGGAGACAAAAGTGTGAACATAAGTATGTGAGCACAACATGATAGTACACTAGGTTTGCTTCCATGGCCAATTAGGGAAACTTTTGTACGAAGAGACTGAACATTTTGGAGACTTTTAAATATTAAACAAAATTGTTCAAGATAATAAAGAGGCTGAATAAGTTACCTCAATATCCAAGGCATAGAGTTGATGATCATGTGACCCAACATACACAAGAGATGAACTCATATCCACTACAGGAGAGCTTTTGATTGGTCCATTGGTTTTGAATTTCCAATGGACAGTTCCAAGTGTAGCATCCAACACGTAAAGGTGGTTATCGTAGCAACCTGTAAATAATAACCAACAAGAAATCTCATGGAGCTACTGTAAGCACAAAACTTTACTTTGCAAAGAAAATATCTGCTTAGCAAAAAAGGGTTACCAGCCAAACACTCATGTGAAAAGTACTGTTTGTGACTGCTTCTTGAACGAGTTTAGCTTTGAGCTAAAAATTTACCGATTTTACTTTTTAAGTTTGACCTACCAACAATCACTTTCTTCCCACAAGCACTAAGACACGCTGAGGACTCCACTCGGTCGCCTAGCTCTGCTACCCACAATGCATTGCCAGTTGCCATGGAGACTGCTGCAAACTTGTGAGAGTGGGAACCAATGTAGATGACGGGTGCTGACCTATGCACAGGCAAAGAAAGCAGTAGATGGTTGAATTCAGTGGTTGTTACATTTTTTTTCTATCTTTTAGTATTTTTTTGAATTTTTTGTGTGGAAATTATACATTTTTATCCTTACTGAGAATGTGTGACCAGCAATGGGGATGCATCAACACACTTGCCAGTGTTGTACTGCCACCTTTGAAGAAGACTGACGCTCCTACCAACAGAAGAATCTTCTGCCTGGTTGCCCCTAGCAACAACCCCATCACTTTTATCATTGAGTTCTGACAAGAAAGCGTCATATGATACTGTTCTTTCTTTGGTTGCCATTTGCTGAGAACATCTCCTCACGACAACACAGTCGGTAGCAACCGGAGGATCGACGGCAGAGGCAAAAGGCTGACAGTTAGTTTGTGATATGTCATGGCTGTCGTTCACATTAGAAGCTTGTGCTACCACTCCTTGAAAACATATGTCACTTTTATCAAGTTCTTCTGGTCTCTGACATTTATTTTGAGGAAATGGTTCCGGCAACTTGGCACAAGTTTCCAACTCACTGTCTTGGACTGCAGTGGTTTCAACGATGTCATCATGATTTGAAATCTTTCTTCTCTTTGATTTCCGGAGTTGGTCATCTGTTGCTGTATCTAGGCAGCTTCGGATGCATTTCAGAACAGATTTAAAGGTCTGGTGGAGTATGGTATCTAGAAGATTTGGAATGGGTCTTCCGTTCCATGATTCTACAGCATCTGTAAGTCTAACAGCTTGAAATGAGTCTCCACCGCTGTGTAGGATGAATGAGTGATCGTCTTGTGGTTCTGTGGATGATGGGGCCGCTTCCTGTCACAAAAAAATCAGTAAAAAAATTAGGATAATGTAAGGTCGAAAGCTACGATGAAGGATCAATTCAAACTCATTATTATTTTCTGATCCTTGACAAATTTCTCAGTTCCTTGTAATAAAACAATTACTTTTTTTAACTTGTTACTTCAAAACTCCAGGTAATATTTTCACGACCTTCAGAGAGTTCCCCAAAAATATACTGAATTTTGAAAAATATCAAGTTTGCCTTCCAACAAAATAACCACCTTAGTATTTTTGGCCTAGAACAAAACCTAGCTAGTAATTGTTACAAGATGTAAGTTTACCTTCCACAAAATTGCCAGATCCTCTTTCTGCATTTCCCCTTTTGTGGGCGGGTCCCAGACCTCCCTCTTAAGCCCTTCCATCTCTTCAGCGTGCCTCATCAATGCCTTCTTATCAACCTTCCCATGTAACGTGACAGGAAATGTCTCCAAGAAGTAGACTTTATCTGGAAGACAGTGGGATGGAAGTATTCCCTTCAGCAAAATCCGGAGGGATTCTTCATTTCCAGAGGAAAGGATTTGATTTGGTTCTCGCTTGACTTGAAACGGAATGCAAAAGAGGAGCAGTTTCTCTTGGTGTGTCTGGAGGACTTTGCAGGATTCTACAACTTGAAGGGCTTCAATTCTCTGTAGAAGCAAAGAGAGAAAGTTTATTACAATGTATATAAATGTTGAGGGCATTGTCTGGCACATACTTTAACCACGTTTTTGCATGACATGCAGAGATTTTTCTTCCTTGATTTTTGAAATTTGTATCAATGATCAATAAGTGAGTGAAAATTTAATGAGGCAGTACAAGTAACCAAATGTTTTTCCTATGAATTTGTGCATAGTTACATTTTGTAAGCAGAAAGTAGCAAAAGTGTATTGAAATTTCAGATACAGAGCTTTACAAAAAATGTTCAAAACTTAATTTCACACAGATTCTTCTTAGAGGTTAAGTCCAAAAAGGGATATATATAGTCTCACGGTATTGTCGCAAACTTTTGCTTATTGCTCACCTAACCATATTAAGCAGGAATTTCTTGGATACTTTCGTTTCTGACGTTTCTTACCTGTTTAACCTGTATCAGATTGACTCGTATGCCATTCCGCTTGACTTGGTCTTTACCACGACCAACAAACATCAAGCCTCGATCAGTGATGCGCACCCAATCCTTTGTCAATCTCATCACCCCCCTCTCACTTAATGGTATCGGCCAAGTCTCGTCATTCAGCAAACATACCCTGCTCTTGCTTCCTGTGCGGATATATGCAAATTTAGCAAAACTTAGATACTTGAACATTTAAATTGTTACCAAGTGCTATCATTTCTATAACATTAAAGGAATAAGTTTGCACATTTTATCAAGAGGCTCACCAATGAATAGTTGTCCTTCTCCTTCTGTGATGGTTTGACCGTTCTCATTTCTTACCTCCAGTGTGGTTTCCAGAAGTGGCTTACCTAGGGGAATGCTTTAAAACAAAAATAAAATTACCCATAAAATATTATCCATATTAGTATGATATAATGGAAGAAAGTACCTGTGAACAAAAGAATTGCAAATAACCAGCTTTCAAAATCAGGAGTAGCATAAGGGAAACGACTCATTTGATGTAGGAAAACTCTCGTTCAAACAGAGCTGAACCATCACGTACATCATTTTAAAGTATTATCTCACCTTTCATAACATTTCTCCATTGGAGACTGTGTGTCAATCTTTTGGCACGATGCCCAACTTGACACCTCTGTTATGCCATACAGGTTGTAGAACTCTGTGGTATTGTCTGCTGCCCTCATTTGGTTGATCTGAGCTACTGTAGGGCAGGTTTCTCCACCAAAAGCCAGGACACGGACAGGTGAAGTTGAGGTTAAGAGATGTTGACGCACCTGGTCTTTCCCAAATCGGCTGATTAGGGTTGGGGTAGCCTGGTCAAATAAAATAAATCAAACATAAAAAGTCAACAAGTCACTCTGGTCAAATCATTTTGGCATAATTTCTAAGTCAATGACTTATCACATATCATATACTTGTATTATGTAACTAGCACAATCAGTATCAAGTCCGCACAAATCAATCTCAAGTCAATCGCATGCCCTTCAGAAGTTGGCTCAATCAAGTTTACAGTTATTCAAATGGACTGTGACAAAGGCATTCCTTTTTCTCTCTTTATTTTTGAGATATGACCTAACTTCCGTGTGAATTGCTATTTGACTTGCAATGGACTTGTGATGGACTTGACTACAGTACTTTTTGCATCCATACCTGCAATATGGATACTTGATTCCTCACTAGTATATCCAGAAGTGCTCTGGGCATTGCTTTGATTGAGTCTGGAACTAAGACTAGACTTGCTCCCTTGGACAAGGCAAGAAACATGGCGACAATGCTGGGGTCAAAGGTCAAAGTTGAAGCTACAAAGATGACGTCATCTGGGTTGATGCTAAAAATATCACTGGAAGAGAAAATCAGATTAGAGATGTAATACACTGGTTAACTAAACACCTTTAACTATTTAATACAACCCTTTATTTTTTCAGTTTTTCATTTGTCCAAACATTTCTCACAACTTGAATGTGACTGAATTGAAAAATTTAACACCTCAAGAGCTCCGCAAAGACAAAAAGGTTTTAAGGACTTGAAAAATACTTACCTTAAATCGGTAATATTTGGCACGATGCACTGATGGGGAACACGCACATTCTTTGGCCAGCCTGTTGTACCGGAAGTGTGCATGACATAGGCAAGTTGGAAGACAGGGGATTGGCTGAAAGTATTATGAGGTTTCTGACTGGTTGAAAGTTTGACCAATCGGAAGCTGATGCCATGAGAAAGTGACAGGTCATCTGTTGGCTGGGCGTTGTGTGTCTGGCCATAGTTCAACATGAAATTCTACAATTGGGATCAATTAAAGAAAACTTGTTAATGAGCTACAATTAAAGTTTAATTGTAATGTCATAAATATCAGTGGCTAGTCTATGAGCTTATATACATAGTTACATAAATGTTTTTTGAAGTTATAACTGAAAAGAGAAACATGCTTTATTCTTGTTAAAACACACAAGTTGTTTGGAATAAACGATTTCACAAAATTATAATCTGTCAAAATTAGAAATTTTCACAAAATACTTGGTCTTTAAAGAGAAAAGAAACAGGTAATACTTTGCAAATTTTGTGAAGGTGTTGGAAGTCTAAATGAAACTAACCTTCTCTAGGGACTTTGGGACTAAAATCCACAGCAGGCTTTGCGACGTGATCAAATATTCATTCATGTCATGAGGTGCTCTGGGGTCTAATGGGAGAAATGAAGCACCGGCCTGAAGAATGCTAGTAAACAACAAGATACAAAACAAAATATAATTTCAATTTTCAGCACTCTTCAAAAATGTATCATTTAGAAATTAACTTTTTATCAAAAAGCACATTAATTTTTGGCACTGTAGTTGGAATCATTGCAAACATGCCCACTATTAGCTTGAGTAACTCCAGCTTAACAAGCGCATCAGGAATTCACATGTGAATTCCTGATGAGCTTGTTAAGCTGGAGTTCAATTACTCAAGCTAGCCCAGATATTAAAAAAAATGCAAACTTGACAAATTAATGCATTTATCTTACCCAAGAATGCAAGATGGTAGCATCACAGAGTTCTCATAGTACAAGCCAACCACATCACCCAGCCCGCATCCTACATTACGCAGCATCATTGCCACGCATCCTGCTGCCTCCTGCATCTGCTGGTATGTTGCCACGGTAACCTCCTCTCCATCATCAAATACAACTGCTCTGTTGTTGGCGTGCTGACTGGCCACCAAATCAACCAATCCATGAAGGGTTTGATTGACTATGTCTGCCATTTTTGCAGCGTCAACCTCACCTTTGAAGTTGAACTTGACAATGCTTGAGTGAGTGAGAACTGAGATGGAGACATTGACATCGTCAACAATGAATGAGATTGTCACGGACTGGTAACCATATAGAAACCGGCTTTATTCTAACTTTGTAATCAAATATTTCAGTTATGTTTCATGTACTTAAAAAAAAACCTGAAGATAGTATTCTTCATAATGACAATGAATGAAATTCCAGGTTTAAAATTAATAAAGTTTATGCCGATGTGGCTGTTTATTGGGGTTTGGCAAGCAGTGAAAATTGTAGTCAGATTCCACTGACCTGGGGATACAAGCGTTGCAGTCATTGAGTAGTCTGGGAACATGACCAAACTTCAAGATGGCGGCGCCCATGAACAACAAGCCAGGCGATTCATCGGACAATTCTGACGCAAAATGCGCCAGCTGTGGCGAGTGTCATAAGGTCATGAAACGTTGTACTCGCTGTAGAAGCACTGTTTATTGGTTCGTATGATCTTCAACATTTTGTGTGTTTCTTGTGACTAAAAATTTGCCTAAAATTTGCAGCGAAAACCGGCGAACAAAACAATGTGGTTCCAAAAATGCATGAGGGCGCTATTTTCATGCAACGGTTGGCCATACTCATATTTTGTGTGTTGACTGTTGGTCTTTTTAGGGAAAAATTCTGCTATCCGGACACCACTTTTTTCAATTAATTTTCTAGCGCCAAAAGTTACCTCTTTTATGGTTATTCCCTCCACTTTCCCTCCTCTACTCTCACCCCGTCCTTTCCTTAATTTCTATCTATCAATCAGTCGCTCAGTTCCTCGAGATTCGAACCTCGGACGCTTGCTTGATACACGAGTCTCTTAACCGCTAGGCCGCGCACGATCGCTGTTGCAATGATTAATCTTTGGACGTATTTGAAGTATCCATTGAAATAAACTAAATATTCATGAGAAAATAAATATTCATAATGACGTATTGCACTATCATTGGCCGGCTCATGCGACGTCTCATGCGACGTCATGGTAATCGATGTCATGCGTATAACTACCGCTGTTCCAGACACTTCAATCAGTTTTGACCGGCTGCTTCAACTCAGATCTGCACTACATGTGCATGCAAAATGTGCTCCAAAAACACATTTTTACCAATTTTTTTTCGCATGTCCACTCTTTCCTGGATTCCTCTTGGTTGAAATCACAAGGTGAGGTGAAAATTTGGATGTTTGGCGGCAGGTAAGTGGTGTCCGGTTGGCAGAATTTTACCCTTTTGAGTTGTATAGTATTAATAATGAAAGGTAATAAATTATGAGATTTTTCTTTTTAAATTATGGGCATCGTCAATCGATCTTGGGTTGGGGCATTATTGCAGAATACCCCGTCACTCGATCTTTGCACCTCGTAAGTCGTACTCGTAGCCAGCTACGGAGTCACGATTGATTGCCCTCAACAAACCTCAGTGCTACCTGTACGTACCAGGCCTGTACACGTCATGCTCCACTGCATTCCCATTCTGCAGCCGCATAGCCGGCAACAGGGTAGTTGGTTTGGACTTGGTTTGGTATTTTTTCAGCAACTCCCATTCCCATTTCCTAGCTTCGTTCTCAAGCGTTATCAAGGGGACTACCAGTACCACTCCGCGTAGCCGGCAACAGGGTAGTTTCATGGTTTGGACTTGAAATTTTTCAGCAACCCCCATTCCTTTTGAGTTGCTTTGTTCTCAAGGGGACCCCAGTGTCCGCGTAGCTAGCTGGCAATGGACTTGAATTGTTTCTTTTCCAGTGATTCCAACCGCGTAGCCAGAGATTTTAAGGGTGTATTTCCGGGTGGCGGGGTATTCTGCAATTACTCCGATCTTGGCTTCAGTGTATTTCAAAAGCTTAAGAACATCACAATGAATAGATTGGTTTGGTAAAATGGGGAGGGAGGGAATTTGTGACAGTTTGGATCGCTAAAAATTGATTCAACTCTGAAGTGAAAGTTGTGTAAAACTTTTAGCTTTTATTCCCTTCATTTCTCACAATAAGTTAAGTGCAATCACATATTTTTATTGAAATTTTGAAATGTTTTTTTTCTTCTTTTTTTTGTTCAGCTCAAGAGATTGCCAAATTATAGACTGGCCAAGACACGAGGTGGTTTGCTCCAAATTGGCATCATTCTGTGCCAAAGGACAGGAGACTGATCATGATACTGCAACCAACAGTTCTACTCATTCTTTCACTGAAAGGATACAAGATTCTCTGAATATCAAAGACACTGCACAGACAGCAAATCAAGACCAACCAGACGCAATGTTGCACACGTCCGAATCTTTGAAAAAATCTACACCTTGTCAAGAACCAACTTACAGGATCACTGTTAAATGCCAAAGAGACAAGCATCAAATTCATGTTAACTCGGAGTGGGAGGCTTCCAGAATGTTATCCCACATTAGCGAGGAAATCCGAATTCCCATGGACAAGCTGAAACTGGTGCACAAAGGGAAGCTTGTGAACGAGCAGAACACGAAGGACTTTGTGAAAGACAAGGCCGTTTTTCAAGCCATTGGTGAAATGTCGGAGAGTGAGGAAGGCTTGGATCCATCTCAAATTGACCGCATTATGTCTAAGATCAGAGTGGAGAGAAATGAAGCCATCCGAGCCCTAAGACTCAAGGGTGATGTCATAGATGCAATATTGTACCTTGGGAATAAATAAGATTTACCACAGGTAAACACAGGAAAAATAACAGTGTAGCGAATCTATAGACATTAATTGTTGCTACAGGTACACATGTAGCGTGCTGGGGATAGAGAATGCGGTTGCCAAGCAATGTTTCTGCATCCCTCAGTCATTATAGGAAAGCAGTATTAACATGGAAACCGCATCCTGGAATCCTCCTTCATCATGCAACCTGTTTGTGTATGCATTTGGTGTGACCAAATACCACATAAAATTAAAACTCAATTGTGTTTATTTTGTTAAAATAATAAACTGTACATGTGTATACTCATCACCAAATGCTGCAACATACCTGGTTTTGACTGCATCCGGATAGAAACTCTCCAAAGATGGAAAAATCAGATGGCATATTTACACTTTTTTGTCCATGTTTTGTTTTACTTCATTCTTATGAATTTAACTTATTCAAGACAAAATTTAACTTGTAAAATTTCCACAAATACTGTACAGAGCAACCATCCCATCTAATAAGTACCCAAACCCAACCTGTAATAGAAACTTGTACAGGAAACATGACAAGAAGTCAATTTACCAGGACATCTGTTTGAATTGATTCTTGTACTAAATATTCTCTGCTGTAATCCATACTTTGTAAACATTTAAACAAGGCCCGTTGTTATACTACTTGGCCGATGCTGCTCAAGTTCCCATAAAACTCTTCACACTTCAAGCGAACTAAATCAAACACATGAATAATGCAGGGTAAACATTTGGAGGAGGGTGGTGTGAAATCTCTCATCTCGCTTGCAGAGGTCCACTTTTTGTCAGTTTGTTGCGGGCACTAGTTCGGGTCGTATCTAACTACTGGGAGCTGGAGAAACCTTAAAGGAATACGTAGTTAAGCATGGATGAGGTATGTATTAAGATATCTAACTCCTGATGTACTGGCGTTGTCTGCTCCCTAGTCTCAAGTATTTTTTATCTATCCATTGGGCTCGTTCATTGTTCAAGCTAAAAGTCAACATGAAATTATCTAATCCGTAAAAGTTTTTTTAACCATTTATTTCATTAAGAACCACAGATTGGAAAGATTGGGTTTTGTTTGCAGGTGCTTGCAGATGGTGCTTAAGTGGAGTGCCGTGGCCTCGTGGTCTGGAGCATTGAATTCTTGGTCTGCGGATAATTCTGCAGGTTGTGGGTTCGAGTCCAGCCTGGAGTCATGGTGCGTGTGCCCTTGGGCAAGGCACTTTGTCACTCATTGCTTCTCCTCACCCAGGAGTAGATGGGTACCTGTGAGGGCAGAGATGGTTATTGTGGTTGATTTTAGCTGCTTTATGTGCTGAAATGGCAGCATCAAGCTGTATACTCCCCAGGGAGCTGAGATAATCTTTAGAATGTTTCATTGGCAAAATGAGCAGGGTAATATAAATGAGTTAACGCTCTAGTAATTTAATATAGCTCTGTGGTACCAACTCACAGTAGATGTCTTTTAACTTGTATTCTCCAAGTATCAAGCCTTGTAGGACTTGCACATCAACTGCAGAATTAAATACATGTAGCTTCTGTGTAAATAGATTTTGTCATCACTGTGAAGTTAGATGATTGGTCAGAGAGAAAAGTTCAGTAAAGTTCTGAATCTGACCCGGGTAGTTTCTTTGCATGCATTTGTAAAACAGTATATCTTGTGTTTCATGCATATAATGAAACGTTAAACCTCTATTTACTCGGATGGTACAGATTTCTAAACATTATTGCCTGATAGTGATACGATCGTGTTACTTATAAAATGCTAATTCATTTGAGTACAATACATTTAGTAGTTTGGTACTGTGCTTTAATTTGAGAAAGAGACGTGAATAAATCAGCCTGAAGTTAAATATATTGAGACTTTGCTTTTGGAAGAAAACTTCTGTAGGAAGCATCTTTTATTTGGTTTTCAAACCTAACTTGAATAATCAAAAAGTCTTTGAAACCACTCATGTAAAAATAGAAATCCCTTCCTATCCACTTTCCATTATCATATAGTGTAAAGTATGCTACCATATAGACAAGCTATTTTCCATTGAGATTCTGAAATATTCTGAAAAGCATCAGTTTATTAGAATTCAGCTTTGGAGCAACCCTGGTGTGTGAGTAAAAAAATATTAGAAATATGTTTTTTGATGGATTTTTATTCAGTGACTTTTTTAGCGCATAACACTTTTCTGCAGGTTAGTACTTGAGATTGAATATTTTATTACCACAAATAATGTCAAATACTTTTATTACTTTTGCCCACTTTTGTGTTAATTTCTTCATCCCATATTTTGAGCTTTGAACGTCATAAAACCCTACCCGTGGAACTGAGATAGATTAGACCCAACACGATGTACAAATTTACCCTGTCAGAATTGGTTGTTCAGGGGTAAAGATAAACATTCCCTGTGGTCTTTGGGTGTGTATTACCTCCTTGTTATTGCACATGGTGATAACTTCAATTCATCCTCTATTTGTCTATTTGTTTGTAGTGTATATTTGATGGCTTTACGCCCAGATAATACAAACAAATAACCTCATATAGAGGTCATTATATGCCAGTGAGAATTAAAACATAATGTACAGTAAAACGCCGCTATAACGGACACCTCCATAACGAACATTTGATTATGAATATGCCATTGGGCTCCCAAATTAGTAAATTATGTTTGAATGCTCTATCACTATAACGGACAACCACTACATGTACAACAAGCATCATGTTCTACAGTAGTCTTGTAAAGCTTGCAATTTCCTGATTAATTTGTTTTAGCTCCTGACAAAATGTAAATATCAATCTCCAACAGAAAAAAAGACAACATTTTGGTGAGGCAAATGGTGGAATTGATGGTATCTACAATGGAGGGAAAGTTGTCGCTCATGGTGATAGCGAGAGTAGAAGCTCCGAGTCTAGCGATGGTGGGGAAGGGAAGAGAGAGAAGTGGAGTAATCAGTTGGATTTCCTTTTGTCTTGCATCGGGTTTGCTGTGGGGCTCGGCAATGTCTGGCGATTCCCCTATCTGTGCTACGATAATGGTGGAGGTAAGTTGAGTTTAATTGAGTCAATCACAAGCCAATCACATGTCAAGTCACAAGTCAGTCACAAGTCAGTCACAAGGCAGGTCACAAGTCGGAAGGAATGAACAATGATAAAGGAATGTCTTTGTCAAATTTCATTTTTACAGCTTGTCATTTCCCTCAAGATTACATAACTGTAGATGACTTGTGAAAAATTAACTTGTGATTGACTTAAGATTGACTTGTGATTGACTTGTGATCTACTTGTATTTGTGATTGACTTGTGATTGAATTGTGACTGATTTGTGATTGACTTGCAATTGATTTGTGATTTACCTGTGATGGATTTGTGATTGACTTGTGATTAACCAAAGATTGACGTGATAATGATTGCAATGACTAACAGTAACAGTGACTTGATTAGAATTCTGGACATAAGATATCATTTTAATACCATCTTAAAACTTACAATTTTTATCAAAAATATTAAAAATTCAGTGTTGTAGTTGAGGCTGTTAGGAAGTTTGCGAAATATTACGTGGTGTATTAGAAATGAATCCCGGGAAACTTTGTTTGGGTATGTGAAGATTTTGATAACTTGAGTACTACTTTTCTACATTTCAGGAGCGTTCCTGGTGCCATATGTGATCATGTTGTTTGTCGCTGGTCTACCATTGTTCTATCTGGAGTTGGCTTTTGGGCAGTTTGCCAGCTTAGGAGCTGTCGCCATATGGAAGATCAGTCCAATTTTCACCGGTAATGACAACAACAGTTCAAATGCATATGTAATTCCATCTTTCGACCATCTACTATGGATTTTAACTACAGATCCTCTTAAAGATGAACAATCTGAACTGTCAATCTTCTAACCCAATTCTTACTGCAAAATTGACATTATTCTTTCTCTTTTCCTCAGGTGTTGGCATCGGTATGATCATCATCGCAGCCCTGGTCGCTATCTACTACAACGTCATCATTGCCTGGACTATCTATTATCTTATCCGCTCCTGTACGACTGAAGCTCTGCCATGGTCCACGTGTGGTCATGAATGGAACACTGCACAATGCTTCAACGAGTCTATGAATTACACCAAGGAAGAGAGAGTAAACCTTACAAGACCTAGCGATGAATTCTGGCAGTAGGTTCCAAGATTGAAAAATTTTCCTCACAATTTAATTTTCTGTTGTATCCAGTGCTGACAGGAACAAAATTAGCTTTTACTTCAAATTTCATGGCCCATACTGTTATTTCGTGTTTAAGGATGGAGTTTTTAAAAAACTCAATGCACTTCTCGTTGAGAAGTCTTCTGGAAAGAATTTCCTGAACCCTGAAAAAATCTTTGACTGAAGGAATCAAATGGTAAAATCGTGATAGCAGGCTGTACATGCCTCAATCCTATAAATCGATTTCCACACACCTTGATGATTTCATTGAGGATCTGGGAAGATTTGGGTAAAAAAATTAGGTCTGAAACTTGTACATTTGCCTGTTTTTGTTGATTTAATTTCTAGCCATCAGGTTCATAAGATAACCGATGGAATCCATGACTTGGGTGGTATAAGGCTGGAGTTACTGGGCTGTCTGGCGCTAGCCTGGATCATTGTCTATCTGTGTGTCTTCAAGGGGATCAAGTCTTCTGGAAAGGTAATAGCCCAGGCTAGGGGAATCCTGACTTGTGATTGAGTTGAGTTTTGACTTGCTACTGACTTGTGATTGACTTGTCATTTGACTTGCTAACGACTTAATATTGACTGATAATTAACTTGACTACAACACTCGGAAACATGTGGAAAATAATCTGATAATTAACAATTGTTGACTGTTGTGACGCTAGCAGGTTCCACATGCACGCGCAACATGCGCAGTGAACGCAATGCGATATCACCCTCAGTGTGTGACATGCCGCATATTTATTTTCCAGATACTCGGCCGTCCTACACCAATGAAATTACAGTATTCAAGCACACGGTATAACAATTCAAGATGTTCAATAATTGTTGACGTTTTGTGTCCTGCCCAGGTGGTGTACTTCACAGCCTTATTTCCCTACGTGGTTCTCATTATACTCCTTGGTAGAGGCGCCTCCTTACCAGGGGCTGGCAAAGGAGTGGAGTTCTACATCAATCCAAAATTTGAATTTCTACTTGATGCTAAGGTAATACATTCAAGATAACCCTCCCAGTTTTTAAAAAGCCAGCAGGAGTTTTCAAGGGATCTTCACCTGATAGGTCCCAGCCACTTTTTACTTTAAATGTTTTTTTCCCGTCGAAAGTTGAGGTGTTGAGAACACCTTATTTATTTTATGTACTCTGGTTGGTTTAAGAGTATTTGAAAGGTACTGACATGCGTAGGTATTTGATTCAAAACCAGACCCTTCCTGCCAGTCAATTAAACTGCACATTGACCAATCAGATCACAACTTTTGGTCAAGTGACCATAATAGTTTTGTCAAACTAAAGCACAGGCAATGTGAGAAATGTACCGTACACAACCAAAGGTGGGCGGGGCTTAACAATCTGGAACAGTCCATTGTGGTAGTTCTGAGTATTCGGGAGGTGGGGGGGGGGGTTCCAATAGAAACAGGAAGTGTAAATGATGCAGTTGACATTTTTTTCGGTGTACACCCCTAATTGTTTCTGTGCTTGTTTCTCTTCAGCCATGGAAGGACGCAGCCAATCAGATCTTCTACTCTCTGGGGATTTCTTTTGGGTCGCTGACGACAATGGCCAGCTACAATAGATTCCATAACAACTGCCAGAGGTAAAAATAAAATTAAAAGTTCTCAGGAAATTCTACATTTGCCCTTTCAATTTGCTCATTTTTCTTGATCATGTTTCATATAAAGTAAGGAGAAAAGTCGCCATTTGTGCTTCATTGAAGTAACTCTTTGACTACAGAATTAATTGCCTTAATAAGCAGTACTACTTCAAGATGAATAAATTTTCTCCTGGTTTCCAGCAACTTTCAGCATGCAAAACTTAAAGAGCTTTTAAATGTTTGAATTGAAGATTTCACCTTTTGAAGATTTCACCTTTTCTGGTGTTTTTGACTAGGGATGCACTGATTGTGTCTTTCTGTAACTGCGGTACCAGCATCCTCGCAGGGTTTGTTGTGTTCTCTACTCTGGGTTTCATGGCACAGGACAGTGACAGAGACATTTCTGAAGTTGCAGCCAGCGGTAAGCATCACATTGTGTCATATTATTTAAGTAACTGTCGGGGCACTGGTCATTTTGGTTTGACCAAGAAATCCTCACAAGCCCCTGAGTATTTCTTGGGCGAATACCAAATACCAAGTATTCTAGTGACTGTTTTTTTTTAAGGACTGTGAAAATATAAATAATCCTCAATTATTCTTTTGATTATGGTTACCTTTCTTCACCTTTCTTCAGATATTTTTTAAAGCTATTATTCATTTGTAAACACATTAAAATTATTGTGAAATAACTATTAAAAGGAAAGGAGAACATAGCTTCATAGTAAAAAAAAACTTGGAAAAAAACGCTCCCTGTTCTCAAAACTGAAGGTTTTTTGCTGTGTATTTTTCTGCTGTTTCTTGCACAAAACAATAATACGGATTTGTTTTTCCTTGCATCAGGTCCAGGTCTAGCGTTCATTGTCTACCCAGAAGCCTTAGCTAAGATGGAACCACTTCCTCAGCTCTGGGCTGTTCTCTTCTTTCTTATGCTACTGACGCTCGGTCTGGACAGCATGGTAAAACACAATTTATAGCCCAGAACCTTTTATCTATCTATAGATCTATAGATTATTTATCTCAAAGTGTGCCTTGAACGTGGACAAATTTACTTTGGTTTGTGGTACTGCCTAGTACTGACGGTTTGCAGTTTTCTATCATTTCATATTCCAGTTTGCAATGATGGAAACTGTGACCACTGTCATCATGGATGCGTTACCTAATCGCTACAGACGCTGGAAGTGGTTGATCATACTGGGAGCCTGCTTTGTTGGATTCTTGTTGGGAATTCCACTGGTAACCCAGGTAAGTCTTCATTCGAATGGCTTATGACTTGAAACTGAATGACTTGTGATTGACTTGTGATTGACTTGCGATTGGTGTTTGATTTACTTTAATCGACTTGTGATTGACTTGTGGTTGACTTGTGATTGGTTTGTGATTGACTTGTGATTGGCTTGTGATTGGCTTGCGATTGACTTGTGATTGACTTGTGATTGAATTGTAACTGACTTGTGAATGACTTATGATTGACTTGTGATTAACTTGTGATTGATTTGTGATTTAAATGTGATGAACTTGTGATTGAATTGTGATGGACTTGTGATGGAATTGTAACTGGCTTGTGATTGGCTTGTGATTCTACCCAGGGTGGCTTGTATGTACTGACCATCATGAACGACTACGCCGGAGGGTTTTCCCTGATGGTCATATCCATCTGTTACTGTGTGGCTATCTGCTATGTCTATGGACTGAACCGATTTGGTGGAGACATCAAATCTATGTTAGGATCGTTGCCCAATATCTACTGGAAGGCTTGCTGGGCTGTTGTGTCACCACTTGCTATGGTGGTAAGTAGACTGTAAAACAGGGCTACGTTTGAGAAAAACAAAGCAAAGTATAAATAATTGATGTACCAGATGTACATTGTACTTGACATCAGGGGGCGTGTTTTCGCGATTGCGACCAGAAACATGTTTGTGACGTCAAATTGATAACCAAAACATGTTTACACATGCGGACAAAAACGCTGAACCGAAAACAGTGTCAGAAAGTTGTGAACAGACATATGGCGGACATTTTGACATCATCGATAATTCTTAGGTGTTCGCGACCAGTCCCAGCGAAATTCGGGATAATACCTTGTGGGCTTGTAAGTTGTATAGACATTTTATTACAAAAAGTACAAACTTACGATGCACGTATTTTTCCCCAACACTGTTGTGTTACATGTCGTGTATTTATCTTTCTGCCATCTGGAAATGCACTCCGTAACCGTCCCTTTACCTTGGTTTGGTTTTAATCGGAACAGTGACGTCACTCCAGCCAACCGGAGTCACGAAAACGCTCAAGCAATAAGCCAAAGGTCACGGTCGCGAAAACACGCCCCTGTTGATGATAACTCGATTACATTAGTTCTGATTATAGCAAAAACCTCTTCAAGAACAGTATGTTCGATCTTGGTGTTCCAGTGGTTGAGACATTTGCACCAATTATCAGGAGGTCATGGGTTCTAGTCCCTCATGAACAAGAATTTGAGGTTTTTTCACAAGCTCCCCAGCTGCATTGCTTACAGTGCTTAAAAACTATGCAGTGAAAGTCTAAACCAAACGGTGATATTTACATCTTGCTGCAAAACGTTAAGATTGAATTGTAACTTTTGTACCATCTTTCTGTTACTGTGACAGGTTGTTGTGATAGCTAGCTTCATTTTCTATGCGCCATCAGGATATAACAAGCAAGTCTTCCCACCGTGGGCTCAAGGCATCGGCTGGATGCTAACACTTCTCTCATTCATCACCATACCACTGTATGCTATCTTTGCTATCATCTTCAGGACTGATAGCTCATTCTCCATCTTAGAAGTGAGTGTCACGGTTTTGTAAATTTGTTCTCATGTGGAATTAAAATTACACATGCACTTCTGTATCTATGATGAGTTTGCTTTGGTCTAGAAAAAATGGTTTTCCAAAAAGATGATTTTTCCCAAAAGCTTTCTAGGCATAGAATATATATGAACCTTTCTCTCTGCCTTAAAAACAAAAACTTGAAATAACATTTGCATTTTGCATGTAAAAGCAAGGTGGAAAATTGACTACCTAAAGTCCATAAGTTTAGCCCCAAAACACTTTTTTTCCGACAAAAAAAATGACACTTCACTGTATTCCACCTCAATGGCACACCGCTGAAAGGTCTCGGTGTGCCCTTTAATGTTATACCTTATTTAGGTTGTGATGCTTGTAGTTCTGAATATTTCATAGATTTTCCACTTTTCAGCCACGGCAACTTTTGCGTGGAATTGCCCACATACTGTGTATGTATTAATTGAATTTGTGGATGCTCAGTACTCATGTTCTCATCGTCATTTCGTGCCTTAACAGCGCATCAAGACTCTACTGAGGCCCACCTGGGATTGGGGACCCGCCATAGACAAACACCGCATCGAGGCAGGCTACGACCCATTACCTGCAGACGGTGCCCCACCATCACCACTGGAGATGAAGCCTAACAGCGTCTTTGAGACCAAGAAACCTCACGTTGCTCTGATCGCAAGTGCTGCCATGGTGGATCAGGGAGACAGCAAGGATCTTTACTGCTATGACCAGTCTGTGCAGGTGGACTTTGATTAGAATTGGGGGGAAAAACACTGTTATCTTATTTCAGACATCAGCTTCATCCTCAGGCAACAATCAAGGGTTGGTAAATGGCCTAGCTTTATTAAAATATTCCACGCTAATTTCATTCTTTGTGAAAATTTGCAGGCATGTTGGCTCATTTGAAAATGAATTTTCCAAAAGTTGGTCTGTATTCTGTCATTATATCAAAGGCATCACACGTCCTCTCTCCCAATTCAGGAAAACTTTTAATTAACATTAGTTATGGCGGCGAGCTTGTCTTTTCCTTTAACACTTGAGACAGTTTTGAAGAAACTGAACTTTAGTTGGGACTAAAAAAAATCAGTGTACATTTTATGGTGTCTTTAACGGGTAGCCTTTGTGCAAAAACATGCTTTTACCCTCATTCCTTTATTTGTGTAACTAACTCGTCATTCCTCGTTGGATTAGTTTCATAGTTCTTTTGTATAAGCAGCTGAAACTTGTGATGGGTCATACTTTAATCTGTGTATTCAGTCCTCCCAATTGCACATCCAAAAGTGAAGAATACCCTACAAGTTTGATGAAAAACAAAATGAAAAACCCAAAGGTTGGAAATTAATTTAAATAATATAAAAATCACAATACATCCTTGGTGCATTTGGCTGAGTGAGGTTAATCTATTTTACCATGTAACAACTTTTGTATGTTTGAACAAGTGTGATTATTAATCTAGGTTTTATGTGATTTTCACTGTAATCAAATAACTTTTGAAGTACCTCAGATAAAATGTAGCGATAGCATTATTGTTTATTTCATATATATTTCACTTACGGTATACTGAGTTGGTTCAGGAATGGTGTGTGCTGGAGCAGAGGTGGATCTTCAAGGGGGTATCGAGTCAGCTTTGTGTAGAACTTTTTACTGATTTTTGTCATGCAAAAATGTAATTAATTTTGTTACAAAGGACAGCGATGTAAATACTCGGGGGGGGGGGGGAGTCCCATCAGTGTGTGTTGAGTCACCTTTGTTTAGAAATGTTTAATGAATTGTTTTTATGCACAAATGTCGTTTGTTACAAAGGACAGTGGTGTAACTACTCAGGGAGGGGGGACGTTCCACCACCCCCAGGTGAACCCCGCCCCCCCATCAGTAATTGAACCAAATAAATGAACAGTTTTTCAGGCAAAGTTAAGTTGATATGGATGTTTTGTGCACGATGATGATAATAGATAATTCTTTTGGTGTTTTGTTGCTAATTAAGGAAACACTGAAAATGTTTGCAGAAATGCGTGATTGTAAATATTTTAATTTGTTTATCTGAAGTTTGTTTAAATAAATTCATGTCTGCCCATGTACTGCATCAAGTTTCTTTCGTGCATGTTTAAAGTGTCATTTCTTTAACAGTATTCAAGTAAAGACTAAATAAAATGGGTTATGAGCAAAATATCCCATTCTTGGGGGGGGGGGGAGGCAGTGATCACTATTACTTTTTAAAGAGAGAAAATAATGTTGGGGTCCGGATTCCTTGGAAAGCCATGCAAATTACTCAAACATGTATCTGTCAACACATCTTCAGCTTTTATTTTACTTTTCTTAATTTCCGACTTTTTTTTCTTTTTCTTATTATCGAAAAAAAAAATTCCCACCCCTAAATTCCAGTCTAAATCCATAATATTTGTGTGTGAGTGTATACTGAGGCCTAGTGCTATTAACGTCCCTGGATCTCGTGCGCAATCTGACTCCCCTAGCCCTGCGAATTGGACCCTAATTACGCCATCTTATCTCGGCTTAGTTTCACAAAACTCAAATTAATTTGATTGGATTTTTGACATTGCAAAAATCGTATGCAGCTTTCCTTCCATTTTCATTGCTTCATCCAATACGTACCGTCCTTTGCATTTTTTCTGGATAATTCTGCGACTAGTCAAGTCTATGGAACCGGTTGGAACCGGTTTCGAGTAAAATATCCCCGCCCGCCGCGATCCCCGCCCGATTCAGTGAACCGTTTTTTACTTGTTTTCGTCTGCTGAGTTTTAACCAATCAAATTGATCAGAATAAGAAGCCGCGGTCAATCTTCACACTTCTGGCCAATCGCAATTGCCCGTTAGCATTACGTCACCGGCCTTCCATTGTCTGACTCTGATTCCGAAAAAAATAGAGCCTAAAGTTTGGTAAAATAAATGTTATTCATTATAAATTTTACGATTTTTCTTATTTTCTAATCGACGGCATTCATAACTTAATTTATTTAAATATTTCATTTAAAAATGTACTTTAAAGACAAAATAATTGTAAAAACTGCATACGCGGAGTAATACACTCTGGACTGTTAGCCCTATAGGTACGTGTGCAAAACAAAACTGCCCGTCTTGTCACTTTTATCTCACTCCGCAGATGAATTTCAACGGGACAGGACCTCAGAAAGTTTGCTCCTCGTTTCGGGCGCGACTTTTTCGCTTCATTCAAATTGTGCACACAAATCCGTAAATTCATCCTGGCATCCTCCATTGTCTTTTCTTAACTTGGCTGGCTGGTTTTCTCTTCAAAAAGCATCGTACAAGCCGCCGTATCAACACAGTTTTCTCCCGGCGGAGAATCCCGCCCGGGCCTGGTGAGTCGGCACGTTTACAAGCTCAGAGCAGAGTCCGGAGATAGACCACCAAGTTTTCCATTCTTTGAGATTTTACCGAGCATCACAAATTGCGTAAAATTGAACTTGAATTGAACTTTGATGAACGTGAAACAAAGTAGGCCTACTAAAGATGTTGACCTTGAACGTATACCATGTGTATACCCACTGAACCGACGAATGGAAATATACTAGTCTGTGGATCTTTTTGTCACGATTGTGGAGGATGATCCAGCTTCACGCATGAATATGACCGCCAGGGATTAGTCTGTAAACAGACTCGAGGTGAGTGAAACCTAATTTTTTGTTGTCTGCGAAATAGGGTCATGCGTTGAATTTTTCTTATGAACACGTTTTGTGCAACTTTCTAAATTCTACTCCTCTTAGCCCAGGCCTATGAACATGATGAAAACTATTTGACATCCCCTTTTTGTTAATTTTATTGAAAAGTGCAGTTCTTTAAACGTTAAAAAAAGTCCATACTTTTCCGGACGCGGTCACTTTTGCTGTGATGTCATTTCAGGAAGACGTGTTCAGTTTAGAGATTTCTGTTCAAATTTTCCCAATGAAACCATTTGTGAGAAAGTTTTGCTCATTGGCGTATGGCCATGTACTTACACAACAACAAATCACCAAAGAACAGACAATTTATGACGGCAAAATATCCAAAACCTTTTGTGCTAAATAGCTGTAACATTGTAGGTTTCTGCCCAAAATTGCATCACAGTTTTGCTCATGAATATGGAAATTAGAATTAGCATAAAAAACAAAAAGGCACTAAAACCCCCTTCAAAATGGTAAAACGAAAATTGAAACAAAGTTGAATGAGACAAAAAAAAATTCCATTTTCAAGGATAGCATTTAAAATTACATTGCATGCCCCTTTAAACTTAGGCAACAGTTTTACTTACATTCCCCTTATTTTGTGTTATAGTGTTAGACTGCTACTACTTTTACTAGCTAGTGCCAAAATTGAAGTCAAGGGCCATGGGCCTACATTTGCTGTTAGCTTTCATTTGCATTGCCAGGCATTAATTGCACAATACAAATTCCATCCTTGTAAACTAAGTTTCATCCCATTGAGTATCTAAAGCCAGCTCTTGGGCCTTCCTCAAATTAAGTTGTAAAGGAAAGAAAAGTTATTTTAAAATATATGGATTTTTTCTTATGTAAACATGTAAAAACACCCCTAATTTTGTGCCTGTGTTACACTGTTTCCATCCATGGGCCTCCATTTTTAAAACTGTCATTTGCATTGCAAAGCATTAACAATACAGATTCCTCTCAGTGATTTTATGGAACTCTTTAGGCCTTTGCACTGTGTAGAGTATCAAAAGCAACTCTGTAGCCCTCTTCAAGTAATTTGCATATGAATAAGTCTGGCGCGTGCGATGACTGTAATTGTGTTGGCACGTGCGAACAAACTAGTAGGCGTGGCTACATGCGCATTAATCCCAGAAAGTTTTTGAAGTTATGCCAAGACTTTGGAGTGTGGCCACAGGTGGCCATGTGATGTTTATATGCTGGCCTAGGAAATATGTTTTTCCTGGGTGGAAAGTAATTGACATAAAACAAAACCTCCAACATGTTGTGAAAATAATCAGTTGGTCAACAAATACAGGGAACTACTCAACATTTATTGTGATGTCTATAAATTTATTATTAGTGTGTACATTTATACTGTTTGGCTATTAATTAACAGTTCTAAAAAGGTTAAATCAACTGTTACTTTGGGTCGATTCTATACTTTAAATTCTCTACAGTACTTAGAATAGCAACAGGTAGAGAATTCCTGTGGAAATTATAATTTTATGTAGGATTTTCGATTGCTGCCTTTGAAATTATAGCTTGTAAAAATGACATCTGATGGCATCAGTACTTTTACAGCAGTTACTTCAAATAACTAACAGACATATATAAATTAATCCTAGGTACTTGTAGATAATGGCATTAAGATTCCGATACAGATAATTAGCGGTAGGATAGGCAGGACAGTCAGCGAAACTCGGGAAACTAAGAAAAAATGTTGTGAAATAACTGAAAGCAAAGTGACAATGTCTTCTGCATAGTCACTTCACTTCTTGCTTAAAAGTTCTTGGTAGTCAGTGGACTTGTGAGGCCCATGTTTTTTTAGTACACTATTTGAAACTCTTAGGATCAATTATGAATACCTCAACAAGTTCAATATCACTTGATACCATTTTTTTCTGACCATTGTTATGAGCAGGGACATGTGAAAGTACCCTTTAGTTTGCGTTCGTGTTACACTGCTTCCATCCATGGGCCTCCATTTTGTTTGTCAAAAGTTGTCATTTGCCTTGCTAAGCATTCCTCAGTGATTGTATTGAACTGTAAACCAGTTTAGGCCTTTGTACTTTCTACTGATGGCATCAGTACTTTTACAGCAGTTACTTCAGATTACTAACCAAAACACAGAAACTAATCCTAGATGTATAAATTGTCATTAAAATTCAAATTAGCGGTATGACATTAGGCAGGACAGTCAGGGAAACTCGAGGAACCAAGAAAAAAAAATGTTGTGAAATTAGTGGACAATACTGAAAGCAAAAATCGGTGACAATGACTCCTGCATTGTCACTTCACTTCGTGCTTAAAAGATTCTTCTTGGTAGTCAGTGGACTTGTGAGTCCCATGTTTTTTAGAACAATATTTGAAACTCTTAGGATAATTAATGGATACCTCAAAAAGTTCAATATCACTTTATACCATTTTTTCCTGACCTTTGTTATGAGCAGGGACATGTTAACATTAAAAAGTGGGGGGCCTTCGCCCGCAAAACTGATTAAAAAAACCACTTATTTTTGTATTTGGACAGCTTACCCAAATGCTACATCATGTATAAATATTTCTAGAATTGTGCCTCTGTTGGAGGTGGGGCAACATTTTATATAAGTGGGGGAGGGCAAATGATGTTAAACAAAAAAATTCTAGCAGTAACAGGCAATCTTGAAAATGCGTTTTCAAGGATAGCATTACAAAAATTACATTGCATAACCCTTTCAACTTAGGCAGCAGTTTTACTTATATTTCCCTTATTTTGGGTTAGTGTTAGACTGCTACATGTACTACTTTTACTAGCTAGTGCTGAGATTGAAGTCAATTGTGCCATTAGTCTAGTATTAGCTGACATTTGCATTGCCAGGCATTAATTGCACAATACAAATTATACCATTGAGTATCTAAAGCCGTCCTCAAATTAAGTTGTAAAGGAAAAGAAAAATTATTTTATATAAAAAAAAATCTTATCTAAACATGTGAAAACACCCCTTATTTTGTGTTTGTGTTACACTGTTTCCATCCATGGGCCTCCATTTTTTTGTCAAAAGTTGTCATTTGCCTTGCTAAGCATTCACAAATTCCTCAGTGATTTTATTGAAGTGTAAACCAGTTTAGGCCTTTTGACTGCATGTGTAGAGTAGCAAAAGCAACTCTGGTGCCCTCTTCAAGTTAATTTGCATATGAATAAGTCTGGCGCGTGCGATGACTGTAATTGTGTTGGCACGTGCGAACATACTTGTAGGCGTGGCTTCAGGCACATATTAATCCCAGAAAGTTTTTGAAGTTATGCCAAGACTTTGGAATGTGGCCACAGGTGGCCAGGTGATGTATGTATGCTGGCCTAGGAAATTAATTTGTCCAGGGTGAAAAAATAATTGACATAAAACCAAACCCCAAGCATGTTGTGAAATAATCAGTTGATCAACGAAGACAGAGAACTACTTAACATTTATTGTGATGTTTATACATTTATTATGAATTAGTATGTACATTATTTTGTTTGGCTATTAATTTACAGTTCTAAAATTTTAAAGCAACTGTTACTTTGGGTTGATTCTATACTTTCAATTTGTCACAGTACTTAGAAAAGCAAAAGGTAGAGAATTACTGTAGAAATTGTAATTTTATGTAAGATTTCCGATTGCTGCCTTTGAAATTATAGATTATGAAACCAAAATACAGAAATTATAGGTGTAGAAAATGGCATTAAAATTCAAATACATGTACATGTACAGATAATTAGCGGTATGACATTAGGCAGGACAGTCAGGGAAACTAAGAAAAAATGTTGTGAAATTAGTGGACAATACTGAAAGCAAAAATCGGTGACAATGACTCCTGCATTGTCACTTCACTTCGTGCTTAAAAGAACCTTCTTGGTAGTCAGTGGACTTGTGAGGCCCATGTTTTTTAGTACAATATTTGAAACCCTTAGGATCACTAATGGATACCTCAAAAAGTTCAATTTCACTTTATACCATATTTTCTGATCCTGTTATGGGCAGGGACATGCCGATATTAAAAGTGTGTGTGTGGGGGCTTCGACTGCAAAAAAACCCCCTGATTCCAATAATTTACTTTTTTTTTTATTTGTTCAGCTTAGCCAAGTGCTACATCACGAATATTTCCAGAATTGTGCCTCTGTTGGGGGTGGGGCCACATTTTATATAATTTTATATAAGTGGGAGGGCAATGATATTAACAGAAAATCTAGCAGTAACAGGCAATGTTGGTGCTTTTTTTTCAATGCCTGCAGTATAGTGAACGGGGCCTGTGGGCAGAATGTTTATCCTACATGTGTCAAAAATAAAAAAATAAAAAATTCGGGGGGGGGGTCACAATTGTTCATAAAAAGGGGGTATATACACATTGCATATGAACAAATAAAACAACGACATAACCCACATTTTTATTTTTAAGACATTAAACAGGCAAACCTATAAAACTTGTTAATGTTTCCATGAAATTGTAGCTAGTATATATTTGTTTGTTAATGTAAAACTAATATGTGCAATGAATTAAAATAAGCGGGTCACTAACACATGTATCAGTCTTTCCTCATGTTAATGTGCTCCACGTGTGTGATTTATGAACGGAGGTCAGTCTCCGTTCAGACAAAATGTATCGATTTGTATTTTGCACGATAAATCCCAAACATTATTGAAATGTAGACAGGGGCTGGAATTTAAGATTGAACAGTTAAGGGGTCCTCTAAACAACTTTCAGGAGTTGTCTTGTAGCATCAACCCTCAGGTCTGTAAATTCATTGTAAAATTAAAGTCTATAATGACTGAAGTGATGCGTAAAAATGTTGGAATATAAGTTCTGCTCAAGATGATCAAGTTTACCGACTTTTCTTATTTTTGTTTGTGGAAAATTACAAACCACTGGAATGCCGCCCTCTGTTGACGAAGTAGGTCAAAGGCATAATTTCAAGTGCACTCGTTGAACAAGAAAAGTTATGATTGTATTATTGTATTAATGATTGAAAAATGATACAGCCTAATGCGACTTGAATAACAATTCTTAAAAGTACCCCCCCCCCCCCGCTCAATTCATATGCCAATCTTTACTCGTGTTAATGTGCTCCAGGTGGTGATTATGAAAGGAGGTCAGTCTCCGTTCAGACAAAAGATATTGATTTTCTGTCACTCTGTGGGAGGAAACCTATACGAAATGTAGTCAATGGCTGGAATTTAAAGTCACTTTTTTAAAAAGTGAAGAGTTAAAGGGCATGCAATATCATTTTGTAATTTAAAATGCTTAAAGGGAATGTACAACATTTGCAAACATCGAAAAATAAAACTACCAAGTTTTTACGAAATACCTTACTAGGATGTTGGTAAATGACAGTCTAAAGCATCCTGTAAAATTATGGCACCTGGTGTCAAGTCATTTTCAAGAAAATGGTATATTTGTATACATTTCCAACGGTGGTCGACCGACCACCGTTGGAAAAACTATTTTTCAACTACTGCTCCAAATTTACAATTATTTTCAGTCCAAATTGTGTTTGCTATTGGTTACACGTTCATGAACGGGTGCAGGCCAGCTAGACTGGTTCCCTTACCTTATAATTTTCCGACATCTATAAATTGATCCATTTTATCTTTAGTGGAGTCAGGGAACCAGACTACTTAAACAATTTTGTTTTTTTTGGTTTTTCAAGCATTTTCGAACACGAAACTTCAAACATGTCAGTTAAACAATATTTGATTATACTAACCCCTCAATTTCTGAAAATTACAGCAAAAGCCAATGATGTACATTCCCTTTAACAGTGCAACTGTACGTTCCATTTAACCTTATTTTCGTTTTGCATATTCAAGGTTATTTGGTGCCTTTACGTTTTTATGCTCATGCGAATTTCCATATTCATGAAAAAAGTATATGATGTCATTTTAGGTAGAAACCTCGCAGCTTTTTCAGCTCCAAAAGTTGCCAGGATTTCGGATATTTTACCGTCGTAAATTTTCTTTTCTTTGACAGTTCGTTGTTGTGTCACTGTAAGCCAAATGAGCAGATTTTCAAACAAAATGTTTTGAAATTGAGCACATTTTTGGGTTCACAATTTGAACAGAAATCCCCTAAACATAACAGTGTCTTCCTGAAATGATATCACAGTAACAGCGCCGTCAGGTTTCTGGAAAAGTATGGATTTGTTTTATAGGTTTGAAAAAGTGACATTTTCCAATAAAATTCACCAAAAAAAGGGATGTCAAGTCATACATTTAAGAGGAGAAGAATGTTGCAAGAGATGTGTTCCTCAGGAAAAGTAATCTCATGGAACCTGAAGGGATCCTCTCAATGTAGGAGTCGTCTTGTAGTATTCACCCTCAATTATCAAAAATATGTAAATTCATTGTAAATCAAATTATATAATGACTAATTTGTGACAACGCCGTCATCATTGTCAACTGTCCTTTTCTAAAATAAGTATACAGGTGTAAGAACTGCATGGTGCCTTTTTTGTTTAAGCTCATTAAATGTACTGACTCTTCTTCGTTTTTGGTTGAAAATTACAAACCACAAGACTGCTGCCCTCTGTTGACGAAGTAGAACGTAAGGTGAATTTCAAGTGCGTTCAACAAGAACAAGACAAGTTCTGATTATTAAAGCTATCCATACTTGAAATAAGTGGTACAGCCTAAGCTGGCTTGAATAACAAGATATTAAGAGATAGATCTATGTGGAAGGGATCCACTTTAAACTAAACTACAACAGTGTCTGGCACACTGTTGCATGCATGGAGAGAAAAACCCAACTAATAACACAAGAATCATCCATTATAATTGTATAAAATGATGTCATAATAAGACTATAGTTTTCACTCTTCTGGTCAGGTTTCCTCTTGCAGAATGAAGTGCGTCTCTTGTCAATCCTGATTCTGAACTGTTTTCTTCTCTCTATATTTGTGACATTATTATAGAAAACTGAGCCTGTCATACCTGGGCGAGAGTGGTCAGATGAAGAGGCTTCTGGTTGAGGCCATTGCTGCTAGGAGGAGGACGCCGGGAGGAGCAGGGAGGAGAACCTACGGAGCTAGGAACTGTGGACTCTGCTTGCTGAGCTTGCCAGGAATTCCTACAAACTTCGGACACGATTCTTTATGGAGAGAAACCCCCGCTGAATAATTGGGCAAGAAACTTCATTATTATTAATTAAAAAGTTATTTTAAGAAATGAAATGAACTATAGTGGCATGCGTCTGGATCAAGGTCAGACGCCTTGAGCATTGCCAGAGAAAAGGCTTTATGCCTTATATAATTTACTATCGAACTGTCAGTGATACTCGAACGGCAACGAACGAACTGCAACGAACAGACGAACTGCAACGAACATTAGTCACACTACTTGGAATATCATCCAGCAGCCTTACAATAACGTTTATCATAAGTCAATAATTAACAAAACGTAAAATGACTTATTCCATGAGGAATGCAAAGAAGAACTGAGAGATCACAGCGTCTTAATTCAGTGAAGACGAACTGCAATGAACATTATACTACTTGGAATATGATCCAACAGCCTTATAATAAGGTTGATCATAAGTCAATAGTTAACAAAACAGGACTACTTATATGACTTATTCCATGAGGAATGCAAAGAAGAACTGAGATATCACAGCGTCTCAATTCAGTGAAGACGAACTGCAGTGAACATTAGTCACACTACTTGGACTATTATACAAAAGCCTTATAATTAGAAAACGACTACATGTGTGACTTATTATTCCACGAGGAATACAAAGAAGAACTGAGATGTCACAGCGTCTGGGGCGCTGTCCTTATACACATTTAAAGATATAATATATATTATATAACCTTCCAAAGCAAACAAGAGTAAAAACTATGAGTCATTAATACGGGCATTGGCTGATATTTTGTTTCTATAAATATAAAGAAAGAAACAGATACCATCCTGCCCGATAATCAACATGAAGTTCATTAGAGAGTCCAACTATAATTTGTGACCTGAAGAAAAAGAGGTTGCTCTTTGAAAAGGTGATGATTGGAAGTAAGGAAGAAAAAAACCAATCATCACTTTATAGCCCAGAGTAATGACTTTGTTTCTGAATTGCTCCCTGTGTATGATGTGATTTTCCCTGTGTACGGTGTGATTATTTCTTGTGTACGGTGTGATTATTTCTTGTGTTCGGTGTGATTATTCCTTGTGTGCCGTGTGATTATTTATTGTCTGAGTGTGATTATTTCTGCGTATGGTGTGATTATTTCTGTGTACGGTGTGATTATTTCTTGTGTCGTGTGTTTTCTTCTAGTGATTTTTTGATATAGGCCTACCCCAACGAAAATAGCGCAAAATCAAAACTGTAGAGAAAGAAATAATACTCTCAAAGGTACAATACGCGAGGGTACGATACGATACGGTACGATACGACGCGATACCGGTGGTGAGAAATATAATATAAGTATTATTTTTCTTACCCATAAAAAAAAATGTGGAGAACAAAATAATTGGCCCTACTTGAAAATCAGTGTTATTTATTTCTCAAAGGTACAATACGCGAGGGTACGATACGACACAATATGATACGATACGATACGATACGATACGATACGATACGATACGATACGACGCGATACCGGTGGTGAGAAACATAATAAAAAATGTTGAGAATCAAAAATACTTGAAAATATTTTTCTCACCCAAAAAAAAAATGTGGAGAACGACGAACGCGAGGGTACGATACGATACGGTACGATACGACGCGATACCGGTGGTAAGAAACATATAAGTATTATTTTTCTTACCCATAAAAAATTGTGGAGAACGAAATAATAGGCCCTACTTGAAAATCAGTGTTATTTATTTCTCAAAGGTACAATACGCGAGGGTACGATACGACACGATATGATACGACACGATACGATACGATACGATACGATACGATACGATACGATACGACGCGATACCGGTGGTGAGAAACATAATAAAAAATGTTGAGAATCAAAAATACTTGAAAATCAGTGTTATTTATTTCTCAAAGGTACAATACGCGAGGGTACGATACGACGCGATACGATACGATGCGGTACGATACGACACGATACGATACGATGCGGTACGATACGACACGATACGATACGATACGATACGACACGATACCGGTGGTGAGAAACATATATATTTGGAAAAAGTGTTATTTTTCTCACCCACACAAAAAAATGTAGCGAAAGAAATAATACTTGAAAATCGGTGTTATTTATTTCTCAAAGGTGAGAGATGACACGCCACGCCACGATACGACACGTTGCGAAATGACACGATACGACACGATGCGATACGACACGATAGCGGTGATGAAAAACAAAATATTTGCAAAAAGCGTTATTTTTTCACCCACTAAAAGTAACAAAATACTAAATGAAAAAAAATACATGAAGAAACGACTTTAAATGATTTACGATATGAAACGAAATGATACGATACAAGAAAATTTCGAATTTTTCTTTCCTCGAACTCGGCCAAAAAAAAATCGGCCTGAAAAAAATCCTTCTCTGTACCTTCTCGCAAAAATAATGGCCACGAAAATAACCGATTGCAGCTTGCAACTCAAGAGAAAAAACAGAAATTTTCAATCAGTAAGATTTTTACTGCACAAATTGTAAAACGAAAAAGAAAAAAGTAAAGACGAAAAAGAAAATCGGCTACGAATTTATTTTATTGGGAAAAAGCGGTAGTGACAAGAAAAACCAATGCCATGCCACAGGTTTATCGTCAAGCCATCTCTCCTCGCGAATTGTTTCTTCGTCGAAATGTTCAACTTGCTTCCTCCATTCTTGATCTGCATCTAAAGACATGTCATGTGTCGACTTTACAACATTTAATTCAGCTGTGTCTTGTAATTTTTAATTGAATAGTAAGTCCGATCTATAAATGCATCGGCAGGGATTCATGTGGCTTATCGTCACCTTCTTAAGTTTTTTTTCCAACCGTGTCTTGATTTTTTTCCAGTAAGTCCGACGTTCAACGATCGGCAGTAACACTTCTGATATTTGTCTCCTTCCAAATGTTTAATTTTGTTGATAGGTACTGTGGCACTGTGCCGCCTCCAAAAGTAACTTTCAGCCCCATTTTGAATGAGAAAAACATTGTAAGTCCGATCTTCAACGATCGGCAGGGAAATACTTGTGGCATTATATCGCCTTAATTGTCTTCGTTTGAGAGTAAGTCCAGTCTGCGACGATTGGCAAAACGATTTAGACATATTGTCTTCAGTATTCATACATGACTATGTACATGTATTGAGAGCATTAATGGATTTATCAAAGTGAGCACCATCGATTTGCAGCTTTTTTTCCCTGTCTTTTTCCCCCTCATAATAACTATGACTATTTTGTTGGCCGGGTTTAAAATAAGTACTGGGAGTCTTTTCTAACCATCTGTGGAGATACGGTGTGACCTAGCTAGGCTGGGTCGAGTTTTCTTTCTTTCTGTAGCTCATTCAGCCGAGAATATGAACATCTACAAGCCTAACACTGACTGGATGAGGAGAGGCTGCTTTTTCAGGATGGAAACGAATCCCCCCAGGATCCGGAAGCAGGGAGGAGGACCGACGGATGAACGGATGACTCTGCTTGCAGGGCTACCCATTTCTGATTTCTAAGGTAAGTTTAAAAAGAACTTCCTCTCATTAATGAGTGCATCTGTCATCAATTCTTTTTCTTAAGCCTTCTTTCCCTTTTGTTTTTGATTTTCTTAATAGAGGATGGAAACTAGAATACCTGGATGAAAATGGATAGATGAAGAAGCTTCTGGTTGAGGATGACCTTCCCTCCCCACCCCACTTCAGCTGGAACTCAGGAGCCGGAAGCAGGGAGGAGGACCAACAGATGAACGGATGACCTGCTTGTCGGGCTTCCCATTACTTATTTTAAAAGTAAGTTTCAAACAGGAAAACAGACGAATGGTAATCTGTCATAAAAAGACGATTTTTTACTAGTCTGGTGAAGTTACCGCTCACAGGATGAATTACATATCCCGTCAATCCTGATTCTGAAATGTTTTCCTTTCTCTTTGGTTTGATCTTAGAAAATGGAGCCTGGCATACATGGATGAGAGTGGCTGGATGAAGAAGCTTCTGGTTGAGGATGACCTTGCCCTTCCCACCCCACTTAAGCTGGAACTAAGGAGCCGGAAGCAGGAAGGAGGACCAACAGATGAACGGATGACCTGCTTGTCGGGCTTCCCATTTCTGAGTTTGAAGTAAGTTTAAAAAAAGGAAAGCAAATGAACGATCATAATAACTGTCATAAAAAGACTAGTTTTCACTCGTCTGGTCAAGTTCCCCCTCAGAAGGAATTGACATGTCTCGTCAATCCTGATCCTGAAATGTTTTCTTTTCCCTGTTTTTGATCTTTAAATAGAAAATGGAGCCTGGATGATAGTGGCTAGATGAAGATGCTTTTGGTTGAGGATGTCCTTTCCCTCCTCATCCCACTTCAGCTGGATCTAAGGAGCCGGAAGCAGGGAGGAGGACCAATAGATGACTGTTGACTCTGCTTATTGAACTTGCCGTTTGAGATTTGTGAGGTAGATTTACTAAACCAAAATTAGAGGTCACACATTGATGTAAAAAGGAGAGCAATGCCTGGAGCATTACCTTCACAGCTACAATCCTGCATGAAACAAAGTGCAAGAGTTTTTAAAGGACTCTTCTAATGGATAAGGAAGCACAACTTACACAAGAAAATATCAAAATAAATGAAAGTCTCTTTTACTTTGTTGCCAGCCAAATAGGAATTGTTAGTAATGTGACCTAGTTTGCCTAGGCCGAGAAGTTTTTTATTTTACAGGATGGAGATTGTCATAGGAAACATCTCAAGCCATTACTTCAGGAGAATGAAAGATGTCTGGCAACCGGAAGCAGGGATGACTGATGAGCCTACTTGCTCAACATGACATCTTTGACACATGAGGTAAGTGTAAACCCCCCCCCCCCAACAAAAAATGAAGGTTGAATTTTGAATCTTGAACAGTTCGACAGTGTGACAAACATGTTAAAATTGTTAATTTAATACTGTGCTTTTGGTCTTTATACTTTTTGCAGATTCGCCAAGATGTTAGCCATCAACGACATAGGAAGATGGATTGCTGGCTACCGCTGCCACGCCCCCACTTACTAGAACAAGAAATTAATTAAAACCACCAACCCACCCCTTACCAGAACAAATAATTGATAGAAATTCACTGCAACAAATGAAATTAGAATATAATCTCTGACTTTGGACTAAGTAAAATGTTGTAAGGCTATGGGACACCCCCGTCATGCGTAGTTATATCAGCCTGCCTCATGCACTAACAAAACGGTGCTCACTTTAAAATTCAAACCTTTGAGAATTTTTTTCAGTCAGAAATCATCAAGACATGGAAATTACACTGTGCTTATGTTGTTGCTTTTGTTTGTTCGCATGATTTCACTGTTCCATTTTGGCATGTGTTGTTCCTGCACGTTTTATCATATCGCACCTTTTTGTTTTTTAGAAGCAAAAGGATAACCACAGTGTATGGCCAAAGTCTGACAATTATTACATTAAAAAGCTCTAACATATTCAGCTAAATTTGAAACTAATCATTTAAAATTTTAAATGAAATGAACAGCATTTCATTGCATAGTGTATTTTTTTATTTATCTATTTTGTTTAATATTTTTTTTGGGGGGGGGGTCGTCCCCTAGCCTTTGCCTTCCTTTCGAACCTAATTCTTTGATGTCACCAAAAACATCGATGTAAAAAAATCTGCCAAAAACAGAACCCTGTTGGTCTATCATTTTCCTTAACTTTCTATTGTCCATCCTAAATCAAACGAGGATGACAACGGATACCTCTGAGGAAGAGGCCATTGGTTGAGGACCTTGCACTCCCCGTCCCAGGAGCCAGAAGCAGGAAGGAGGACCAACAGATGAACTGATGATTCTGCGATGAGCTAGCCATTTCTAATTCTCAAGGTAAGTTCCCTCTATAAGAAGAGAAAAGAAAAAGAAGATGATGCCACAAATGAAAAGGCTAGTTTGTTATCTCCTTTGCATCTTAATTGCCTTGCAAGAAGTGCAAATTATCTTGAAATTAAACAAAACTTTGTTTTTCTATTTTTTTCTATCATGTTTAGAACCGTGGATGGGTCTTGGATTGATGGAGACATGGAGATGCCGAACTTGAAGACACACCAAACCACCATCACAGATGTACCTTAAGAACCGGAAGAAGGAAGGAGGACCGATGGATGAACTGAAGACTTGCTGAGCTAGCCATTTCTGATTTTCAAGGTGAGTTTCCTCCAAAAGGAAATGAAAGAAAAAGAAAATGGTACCATAAAGTAAAAACAACAAGTAACTCATCTTGTGGCATTTTGCTGCTTTATTGCCTTGCAAGATAATGTCCCGAGTGCAGATTTTCTTTGGGTATTATATCAAACTGTCTTGGTCTTTTGTTCTCCAAATAATTTATTCTGTTTAGAAACCTGGCTGAGTATTGATGAAGATCTGGCAAGTCTGTTTGTTGACTTGACGCCTGAAACCATCATCACGGATGACTGAGGAACCGGAAGCAGGGAGGAAGAACGACAGAAGAGCGGAAGACCCTGCTTGCTGGGCTCTCCATTTCCGATTTTTAAAGTGAGTTGAAAAAGCGCTACAAATAGATAATAGAATAATGTCATAATTATCAAGACTAATTTTTACTCTTCTGGTCAGGTTTCCTCTTGTAGAATGAAGTGCGTCTCTTGCAAATTCCGATTCTGAACTGTTTTCTTCTCTCTTTGTTTTTGACATTTTAATAGAAAATGGAGCCTGTCATACCTGGATGAGAGTGGTCAGATGAAGGGGCTTCTGTGTTTACGGCTGACTTTGCCCTCCTCACCCCACTTCTGCTGACACTAAGGAGGAGGAAACAGGGAGGAGAACCAACAGAATGACTGTGGACTGTACTTGCTGAGCTTGCCAGGAATTCCTACAAACTTAGAATTGGGACAGTGTCTGACACACTTCATTATGGAGAGAAAACCCCATCGAAGAATTGGGCAGGAAACTTCATTATTACTTAATAAAACGATATTCTAAGAGATGAAATGAACCTCAGTGGCATGTGTCTAGAACAAAGTCAGACGACGCCTGGAACATTGTCAGGACGAAAAAGCTATGCCTTATATATTTACTATTGAACCGTCAGTGACATTCCAGCAATTCAAAAAAGACGAGCTGCATCGGTCACACTACTCGGAATATTATCATGCATTAGGTTTATCATAATTATAAAGTAAATGAGACACAAAGCTACAGATAAAACTTGTAATTCCAGGAGGAAGACGAGGAAAAACTGAGATGTAACAGTGCCTGGTGCGCTGTAAATTGATATTTGTTTTCATAAAGTTTTCCAAAGCAAACACGATTTACAACAAAAACTGAGCAATCAAAACGGACATTGTCTGATACCTTGTATGACCATTGAGGAAGTAACGGATTCCATCCTGTCCAATAAACTCGCCCCCCCCCCCAAAAAAATATACAATATCGGTTTCTTATAACTGTCTGTAAACCAAATAAAGTGAAGTTACTCTGTGAAAAAGTGGTGATTGAAAGTCAAAAGAAAACAAAAGAATCTTCAATCGTCACTTCCAATCATCATTTTACGCCCCGATTCGCATGCCCTCTGTACTGTGTACTGTGTGATTATTTCTTGTGTACAGTGTGATTATTGCATGTGTTCGGAGTGATTATTTCTTGTGTACGGTGTGATTATTTGATGTGTTGTGTACTTTCTTCCAGTAATTTTTGAAAATTCGTGTTTCTGACTATTTTACAGATCTGCAATACTCTGACAAAACCAAACAAAGTCAAAGTTTTATTGAAAGAAATAAAGTCAGTGTTATTATGTATTTCTCAAAATTTAAGGTGCCATACGATACTATACGACACGATACGATAGCGGTAGTGTGAGGGAAAAAGTATTTAAAAAAGCAATACTTTACTCACTCAAAAACGAATGAAATTAAATGATATACGATACAATACGAAGTGATACAAATAATTTCGATTCTTCCTTGAAAATTTCGGCCACAAAAATGATTAAATGACGCGTGTGAAATAAATAATACTTGAAATTTTATAATCGACAAAAGAAAGAAATATAAACGCAACAAAAATAAATATTGAGATTAAACAAAGCGGAGGTGAAAAAAAATTGAAAAACGGGTATTTTTTTCTCATCCCTCCAAAAGGGAGAGAAAGAAATTATACTTGAAAATCGGTGTTATTTATTTCTCATAGGTGCGATACGACACTTTACGATACTACAAAATACGATACATACAACACGATGCGGTACGCCACTACACGATACGTTACGATACGTTACGATACGATAATAGCGGTGGTTAGAAAAATGCTATTAAAAAGTGTTATTTTTCTCAGCTCCCACTAAAATAGTTACGAAATGATAGTAAATAAAAAACGAAATGATTTACGATACGATTCGAAATGATACGGGGAAGGGGGGAGGGGCGGGGGTAAATCCCCCCCAATATTTTGTAAAGACTGCCCTTTTCCATTCAAATACCCTTTTTTCAACGGGCTTACCCCCCCCCAATAATTTTTAAAGAGTGCCCTTTTTTAACGAAGTGCCCTTTTCAAAAAAGAAGTGGTGCCCTTTTTTGTGGCATCTGCCGTTTTGGGTGCCTTTTTCAGAATTTCGCACATGTATCGCCCTGAAAAGCACCATATATTGGCCCTTTGTGTGCATAATTGTCGGTTTTGAACAGCGCCCCCATCGACAGATCCCCCCCCCCCCCTGCTTTTTGATTTTACGGAGGCCAAGTGTCCGGAGAAAATTTCTACGTTTCACAACGGATGTACAAGTGCCCTTTTCAAAAAAAATTGCCCCCCCCCAATAAAAATGACCGTGCTACGCCCCTGCAAGCCATCTCGATGCTCGCGATTTTTTTCTTCGTCGAAATGTTCAGCTTTCTTCTTCCAGTCTTGATCTGCATCTCGGGACATGTCACTGTCACCTTCACAAGATTTAATTTCAGCTGTGTCTTGTACTTTTTAATTGAATAGTAAGTCCGATCTATAAATGCATCGGCAGGGATTCATGTGGCTTAACGTCACCTTTATGTCACCTTTTTTCCAGCCGTGTCTTGATTTTTTTCCAGTAAGTCCGACGTTCAACAATCGGCAGTAACACTTCTGATATTTGTCTCCTTCAGAATGTTTAATTTTGTTGATAGGTACTGTGGCACCATGCCGTCTCCAAAAGTAACTTTTAGCCCCATTTTGAATTAAAAAAAAAAACGATCGGCAGGGAAGCACTTGTGGCATTATGTCGCCTTAGTTGTCTTCCGGATTTAGAGTGAGTCCAGTCTGCAACGAGTAGCAAGCCGCGTTCGACATTATTGCCTTCAAAAGTCATACATGTATGTACATGTATTTGTAGCTTGATGGATTTATCAAAGTAGGCCTGATCGTTAGGCCTTAGCAGCTTTTTGACACAAGTGTTTCTTTCTTTTTTTCTCAAAATAACTATTTGGTTGGCCGGGATTAAAATAAGTAGGCTGAGTCTTTTCTAACCATCTTTGGAGATACGGTGTGACCTAGCTAGGCTGGGTCGAGTGTTCTTTCTCCCCGTAGCTTACTCAGCCAAGAGAATATGAACTGACTGGATCCACTAGAGGCTACTTTGAAGGAAGGAAAAGAATCCCTCCGAGAAACCGAGGGCAGTGAGGACAGGCGGATGAACTGGCGACCGTTCTTGGCAGGCAAGCCATTTTTTACAGGTTGGTCAGAGGTGTGCAAAGGTCATTTGTATTTGGCTAGACGTGAAAAAGGGCCTTTCTCCTCCTCCATGCTCGCATCATTCGTGCTAAAGACTTTTTAAAAGAGTTTCAGATTACTAAAACAAACATGAACTGAGTATCTTGGGAGACCGCTTAGAGGGAAATGCGCCCTCTCGCATGCACGGAGCGCATCATCGCAACTCGAATTGTTGGCACTTGAGGGCGCTACCGCTTATGTACGATACCGTCGTCGGCTTGTTGTTTCTAAGGTAATCAAATCTTGCATTTAATATTTTTGCAATTTTGGATTCGTTTCTGAAACCTGTTCGGGTCCTTTATGATATGAATGTGATAATGCGATGCGTTTACGAATTTCGGAGTGTGTGAAGTTTAGGACCTGTTCCATGTTCTATAGTTAGGGAGTGAAAACCACTTTTAACTTTTTGTCGGACTTGCGGCCTAGTGACATGAGTGACTAGCGCCATAAATGTGACCAATTTACTGGACTAGCCTAGGCATACCGCTGTAAATAAAGGCCACACTTGGAACATGTACCCGAAAATGTAGAACTTTGTCAAGCTTTTATTTTCACATTTAGACTTTGTTTGTAGTTTATTTACGCTTTAGAGGCACACTCCCCTCTTTAAACTTAAAGCGATAGAAAATTAGTGCCCCCTTTAATCAGATATCTATATTTTGCGTATTTTCCGGGTTCATTTGTGCACGTTTGCTTCTCTAAATTCCAACACAAAATTACACGATAACTAGATGTCTGAAAAAGGGGGGACTAAGTTTCTATTGCTATAAAGAGGGTGAGTATCCTTCTAACTAAAGCGTAAATAAACTTCAAATAAATTCTAAATGTGAAAATCCAAATTTGACAAAGTTTACATATTCGGGTACATGGTCAAAGTGTGGCCTTTATTTACGGAGGTAGTCCAGTAAATTGGCCACATTTATGGGGCTAGCTCAGCACCTACTGCCAACGCAGCACCTTGCCAACTTGGCACCTGCCAACTCGGAACCTGTACAAGAACCCTCCATGAAGTCGGCAACAATCTGATTGTGCACCCCGCCAACTCGGATTCTCTGGTGTGGTATCAAGTATCACAGCGTTCTTCGGCAGTACAGTTAGGCCATGAGAATGAAAGTCTTAGCGTCCACCGCCCGCACCTTCCTGCGAGAACCACACGAACATTTCAATATTTTGCAAAACTTCCATTTTATTTCAAAAAATACTATTTTCAATTACAAGAGACACCCCAAAACATAATTTAGTCTAAAAATTCCTACTAAGGCATATTTCCATGTACATATACTATGGGTGTTTGGTGTGCATGTTTGATGCCATGCTAGAGACTTAGGCCAGCACACCCCAATTTCGTGATCCCGATCTGCATAGCGCAGTACAGTACACATCCTCTGTATGTACATGCTGTGTGCTGGTGTCATATTAAAAACGAACTCCTGTGAAAATCGGACACATTTTCCCTTTTATTGATTAATCCCTCACACGTGACCAGTCATTCTAATTGTGTGCCACGTTAGCGGATGCTACTATTCTAGGATCCTATTTATTTAGACTAGTAAAACAAAAGCAGCCAGACAGCTTCAATAAAAGCCTATTGTTATTTTGTAATGGCCAAATGTTGCATGTTTTACTTTTTCCCCACAACAGTTCCCTGAATTGCCCTCAAGATGGACCTGCCTGGTGGAGGAATCACAGCACTTGCACAACTCCTCAAACCTCCCGACCAAGAAAGTGGTGAAGAGGATGACAAGGTGGCTCAAGTATTATGGCTCAGAAGCCGTTTCACGGATACCGTCATTTTTAACTCATTTTTTCGGGGCATTACAATGAAAATACGTCCCATCATGCAACTGTAGCAGAGCATGATGGGACATCTTTTCATCGTAATTCCCCCACCCCAATTTTAAAGATGGTGCTATCCACGAAACGGCTTAATGCAAATATGTTCTCAGTTGGCTTATTCACCCATTTACACCTGCATTACACTGTACTGCATTGTATTACTTTGAATTGCACTGTGTTTATTTCCTGTGTATGTCTTTTGGAAAAAAATAGAACTGGGGCTGTTTAACCAGTTCGCGCCAGGATTATTTTTGCCAAAAATGTACAAGATATATATAGCAGCCAACTTTTGATTACAGCCAAACACCACAAATGCTGATTTGCAAGAGTCATTTCAGCAGAATTTGTAAGATATTTCATACCGCAACCTCACATCTTTCAACACTCCGAGTTGTGCCCATGGAGCATGAATGCCATTACAAATGGAAAAATACTGTCAAATAAAGTCTGATGTGGTTTAGAATTTCCATGTTGTTTTTAAAAATGCCAGTTGCATAGCATGACCACAATTGTGTGTGTGTACAAAACTAATAGGGGATTAGCATGTTAAGACATCATCCCGGAGATGGTGGCACTCTCGACGTTTTAACCCGTCTGACGTGAACTGGTTAAGACATTGGTTAGGGACCAATGGGTTAAGTTGAATGGGTGTGTATGTAACTTCAGATGGGTGTGTAGGTCACATTATTATTTTTAGAAGTGGAAGAATTAGACTGCCGGCTGCTTGTACCAATCGCCATCTTCACTCTTTTGTCCCAATGGGAGTTAAATTCTTCAATGCCATTTTTAAAAGATGAATTTTGTTTTTGATGACTAGACAGTGGGTGACAGGTACAGGCTTCTCCTTTACATGCAGTGTTTTTATCTGGCATCTGTAAAGTTTAACTAATGTATTTTGTATTCAGTGTTCTTCCCTTTTTATAAGCTTTGTGAGCATTGTAATTTCTTCATCTGGAGATTAATAAAGTTTTCTTATGTCTTCTGTCTTATGCTGTAGTTATGCCCGGATACGTTCCCAAAGTTGCCTGTATTTTTATGATAAACAGGTGCCACCTGATGAAGTCTGCCTTCATTTCCCATGATATGCTTAGGTTTGCTGACAGTTTTCTGTCTTTGCAACTTCCTTTTAGCCAGTGACTGGTTCAGCCAAACTCGGCCCAGGAGCAATAGGCCCATCTGCCAAGAGTCAAGCCGCACCAAAACGTAAGAAAACAAAAGAATTTATTTTAAGAATGGTGTTTCCAAAATTAATAAAATATGGATTTATTTATTTGTTTTCTTTGAAGTATTGTAACGTTTCTGTTTTATATATTGTAGACCAAGACACTTCGAAAAAGGAGAGCAAAGACATCTGGGATGCTGAGGAGGTTCCCGAGGGAGCAGAGTTTGATGACACTGATGACCCAAGACCTCAACCAGAGTAAGTGAACACCCACTCCCTCACCCTATCTCCCTACCCACAACGTGCCTCCCACTGCCTTGTTTTTTTAATGGCCGATTAAGCCTGGAAATCAAGCATGACCTTCACAAGGACATTGGAATAATGAGGGTTTGCTGCTCAAAATGCATATTTTAGTACTATGAAGGGGCGTGCCTCCTGTGAAATGCAGACACACAACTTTGACCGAGACAAAGTGTCTATGTTAATAAGGTTGAATTTACATTGGGGTGATGTAAATTCAATATTGGGTTTGCCCTTCACCGACGTATTTAAAAAAAACAACACTGTATACTCGGTGTTTTCTTGAGTGATTGTGAGAAAAAAATCACTCGTGTGGGACTCAAACCCACGACCTCCTGCTTACTAGTGCCGACGTCTTAGCACTCGACCACCGAGCTTGCTGGGACCAGCTGGCTGGTTCAAATCTGAATTATGAATAGTTTGGCTTTGGTAGCCGCTGCTATATCAGGTTCGAACCAGGCAATTGACCCTGGCAAGCGTGGTGGTCAAGTGGTAAGACGTCTGCAGTAGTAAGCAGGAGGTCATTGGTCTGAGACCAACCTGAGTGATTTTTTTCTCACCAACACTCAGGAAAACACTGAGTATATGGTGTTTATAAAAATGTTTTAAAAATACTATATTTTGATGTTGTCTTCCAGATATGATATTATCTTCAAGCAAGCAGTGACAACAGAAGACATGTTTCTGCAGATGAGCAACAAGACACCGAGCTCAGTCAGCTGTGAAGACATGGTGGTGAGTCTTGAATATATCCTGCTCCAGATTTGTAAACAAGTCACCACAAGCAGCAATGGATTCAAAGGGGGGAGCAACTTGCCCCCCTATTGTTCACTTTTTAAACTTTATTTTAATTTTGTTTTAGGAGGTACATGTTGTTTTTCCCCTTTTCTTATGCTGCCAACTGGCTATTTAATCACTTAAAGACAGAAATTCACATGTGCAAATATATGCCTTGCTTGGTTGTTTGTGTTTTGCTTCCATTTATTTCCGTAAATGTTGGATCCGCACTGAAGAGTCAATCAGAAGTCATGAGGATACATCACGTCATCCACAAGTGGTCACATGTCATTATGCCTAGGGAGTTCAGACTATCATAATTTCATTAAAAAAATTAAGTTGTTAATTCACGGAAGATTTTGTTTCATGAAACTTTGTTATTTGTCATTGGTTGCATCATACAGATAAAGATAAGTTTGCCAGACACAAAGATGGCTGATGTCGACCTGGATCTCAAAGACAAGTTTCTCAGCTGCAGAACACCAAACTAGTGAGTCATTCAAACTTCAAAAGCTCCCAAACTGTTGAATTGTGAGAAAAACCTGAAAAACCATACTTCATTTTTTGGCCGGTTTGAAGATAAAACCATGTTATCCAATACAGTTGTTTAATCAAAAATTTACAACATTGCTTTGACAATCTTATTGAATTTACAAGTATTGCATTCACCAAAAGAGGTGCACTTCATTTTTTTTCTGTTCTTACAGCAAGCTTGGTCTTCACCTACCACACCCCGTGGACAGCAAGAATGGCAAAGCCCAGTGGATCAGCGACAAGGAAACGCTGGTTGTAACATGCAGGATGGTGCGAGAGTACGACTTCCTGACTGCGTGACCAACAGATGGCGCTATTTAAGGCATTGGCAGTTAATTGTGTGAATGCTAAATTTGTGTAAAATGGTTCATTGACATTTTTTTGTAACAGAGTGTCAGAACATCTGCTTTGTTCACCGAAGAAACATTCCAAGTGAAACGGAACTTGACATAGCAAGTGTCCAGACAGCCTCTTTGTAGCTTTTGAATGTCCTTGTGTAAACAAAAGACAGCAGGACTGATAAAAAAAAAGTTTTCTCATTTGAGATTCGTTTTTTTTTTTTAAATTGGTTTTAAGAAATATGAGCTCAATGGAGGGTTTCTGTAAACCACAAATCTGACTTACCCTACTATTTTTCTATCATTTCATAAAAGGTGATGGATGTACAAACCATAAATAGTTCACAAAATGACTATCACTTTAAAAAATGACAAGTGTAGAGGTGAACTTTATAAACGCCTTAGTTGACTTTTTTTTTTGTGTTTATTACAAACATGCAATTTAAAAGCCTAAAAATAATGGCAATTCATTTAAATCCGTCCTTTTTTATGAAAATGGAAGCAGTTTTGTTTTTACAGTGGTTTTTGTACATGTATATATTTGAACATTGAAATAAAAAACAAAAATAAAAGCACAAAAAAGAAATTTGAGTTGTCTTTCATTTATTCAGAAAAACTGAGATTGGAAATGGTTGGTCAGCCATATTTTGGAAATTGATTCTTATGCAGATGTCTCAAAGACAAGAAAGACAAGCTTTTCAACAGAACTTCAGGATTATTCCTAAAATATGATCATAACTTGAACCCCTTTAAAAAATCTTAGACAAGCCACACCCATAAGAATTGTTTGAACTAATATTAAAATTAGAAAAGGTCCTATCCTGATGTAAAAATAGTGATTTTGTTCGCCACTGACTGGCAAGAATAACAAATTGACCAAAACCCCCCAATATTTTAATATTTTTAATAAATAAACACGTACAATACGCTTTGGCCCTTTTTACGACCCGTCTCTGATTAAAATTCAAGAATGATTAAAGTAAACTTTAGACCAATCACCGCCGTCCTTAGAGAAGGACAAATCGGCCATCTTGGAATTCAGGCTCAAGGGTGCGGACCAGTAAATAGGCCCAAATTGCCCGCACCAGCCGAATCACGATTTGTATGCCCTCAATTGTTTTTGCTATTGGAGAACAGTATTTTGGGGGCCATCAACTTGAAAGTCTGTAAAAAAAAAAATAGAAGAGTGGAAGCTGCGCACTGGACTACAAGCTGATATTTCTGTGAAATTCGGATGAAATTGGGCCCGAAAATTGCTCTATTTTGCAAAATGGCGATGAGCCAAATGACTACTTTTAAGGGCGAGCATCTTTGGATGGAATGTTCTCCAAAAATTCATCGCTTAGCCCCCGAAAATTGAACAGAAAATGAAAAATGATGATATTAGCATCGATTGGTGTCTCAAAGACCATGGAGAGTTGTGAGTCTTTTAAATAATTTTGGAACTGCGCGTAATTATCTGAGGTCTATTACGGCGGTCGATTTGCATTTTGCTTGCACCGCCCTCCCGTCCCCGCCTTTTCGATATTTTGCAGTATGCATCTTGGGCAGTTTCTCCATCCAATTGAGGAGGAGGAATGTTCTTGCACAAACAGACAAACTAAACAAACGGACAGCGAGTGGGTAAATACTGCTGCTGTGTTGCTGTCCATATCACGACCTACCACCGTGCCATTTATATTTAACGATGGGATTAATAAGTAGATATGAATGACATCGCATGAGGTGGTGTAAACATTGCAGTTCAAACAATAATCCCATTCCGAGGTACCGGTGCTGCAAATATAAATGAAAGTATTTAAATCCTCCTGAAGAGTTTATCCACCTACTTCGGCATTTCATGCAGTGATTGCTGCCTTCCTATTTCGATGTATTCTTCTATTGTACAATCCATGAGAAACGATTTATAATTTCAACTAGAAAAGATTTTACATTTTACGCCAACATTTCTGTTTCGTAAAAAAAAAAAATCCCTTTTAAAGTATACCTCTTTTAACTCTGGCTATACCAGGTTGTTGTTTCCTATGATAATGTCTAGAGTTCTGCCTAATTAAATTGATGAACTTGTGTATGTGCAAATGTTGATGAATTCGAGAAAGTTTATATAAAATCCAAATTTCTCTTTGAGGAATAAGTCGTATTTTGTTCCCACAGCGATTTAAACGTCTTTGTTGGGGTAGCTATAATAATATTATGAACCTAATCCCGGACGATGTTATCTTTCTAAGTCTTTGTTTTTCTTTGTGAAGACCTGTTTTTGATAAACCATTTTATGGTGCTAGACATGGCGTTTAGTGCCCTAATTTTGTTGTCATGATTATATCAGTGTGTCATTAGGCCTACTTTGTAAGTCGATCTATCCGCAAAATCCGCCAACCCCTGACTAACACCTGTACATGTACATGAACACAGTGTACTTTGGTCACCTGGGATACTACCACCAGTCGCCTATGAATGTTGACATTTAATATGTTGACAATCTTTGCTTATCACCATCAGAAATCAGCTGCAAGTAGCGGAGCAACATGATAAGGCATGTTGCCTATCTCGGAAACGATCCGTCGTTAAATGACAGCTCAAGTTCGGGACTTTTGAATCGGTTTGGGCATCATTCTTTGACCTTTTCGCTTCAGGGAATAAGTGTGCAGCGTAGTCTTCCATCCTCCCCCCCCACCCCCCAAAAAACCAAACCCACAACTGCATTGCTTATGCTTGGAAATTGAAGGAAAAAGGAAAACTCTGTATTGTCGCTATTCTATCTTACAAAAGCATGTGGTTGGTATCTCGGCCTATTAGATTTTGCCCCAGAATAAAAAGTTTAGGAGAACTGCAGCAATTTCTGATTGAAACTAGTGGGTTTGCAAACCCAAATAATTGTACCCCTCGCTTTAAGTTATTACTTTATTTCAAGAACTATTTTGTGCAAATATCGCCAAGGATGCAGCACCTCAAACTGCCACAAGGACTGTCGCCCTCGGTCCAAAAATAGACCCAAATCTTTTCAAATAAAATGTCTTAAACACTTAACAGAAGCATTTCACTGTCAGTCAATAGTTGTTGTGATTGAGAGACAAACACTTGTGACCGCGTTTATCGAGTGTGCATGCAGGATGGGGGGCGGGGGGGGGGGGTGCATGCCGGGGGACGAAATGGGCCACTAATCCGATAGCTGAGGGGTAACACCGTTACCTGGGGAGCAGGGTAGTTGTGTGACCGACGGCAGTTCTATGGAGCGTTTTTTTAAATACATTGTAAAATGTTTCATTTTCAAGACTGAATTATCCTGTACTTACACCAGTAAAATTATTTTTATTGACACTTAAAATGAGAACAATCTTGAAGGATTTTAAAGAAATGTATTCCATGAGTACAATTTGTTTTGTATCAAGCGCCTGGTAACACAATCATACATCGGCCGTCGGAATTGGTGACCGCCGCAACCTCACAACCGACAAATTTGCCATCATTGCTATCATGACTTTATTAGCTGATCTATTACTGATGCATCTCGGCCGACCATGGTCGTTTTTCGTTTTGCTCTTCAAATAATGTTGCATGAAATACCGTAGTTCTTGGGATTTTGAGAATTCCAGAAGAATGTCAACTGTGTACGCTTTCATCATCAAATGATCTTATACAAAGTATTTGGCGGCATGGTGCTAAAGTTTTCTGCAATAGCCCCTCGGGCACATGTTGCGGAATGTATTCTATACTTGGCAACCTTACAAGTGTCATGGACCCGGTCTTTCAGCCAAGAGGGAGCAGTGGATAGAGAGACTAAATTATGCCTCATTTAGGGCAATCAAAAGGCGACATGTAGCTGACAAGGAACGCTGATACGAGACGATGCCATTGTTGAGCCGAGTCACACATCACCGAGGAGAGGGGAAATGGGAAGTTGGATCTAAGAATCGTCCTCAGACACAATAATTATTTCGCTGACAGCCAGAAAACTGATTATTACGGAGAAAGCAATCTGCAGGTTGAAGTAAGACGGAAATGTTTTCAATTTCTACCCAATGCTGAGAAAGGTAACATTTGAAACCTCCTTTATATATCCATTTTCTTTCCGAACACGATTCCAATTTATGACGATGTCGTTAACCCGGACACGCCAGGTTTCGGTTAGATTTTTAAAAATCTTGGAAATTCGCCGCTCCGACTTGATTAACTAGCTCATTCATCTCTTTCTAGGATGGATGGGGAGTGACTCTACTATGAAGGAGGGATATTGGATCGCCATGTCTTTCATTGAAACCGTTTAATCCGCACAACACTGGCTACAAGTTGGTTTTCAGTAAACTTGAATGCGCTTTTGTTGTGCAATAGCCTAGATATTTACCTGATAATAAGGTGTCGGTGTTGCTGATGTATACGCGGTCTGAAATTTTCTAAAGGGATTTGGCGGCATTTGTAATAGACCTTTTCCAAATCTTTTTGTCATCCAGTGTTGCACTTTTTACCAGACTTTGTATGTTGGTCCCACAGATCCTGTTTCAATCCCGAAAAGGATTCCGAACTTCACATGAAGTGACGCAAAAGTGAACACAGCCGCCCCATGCACCCGGATTCAACATGATAATAGAGTGTTTTTTATCGAAGTGTCAAATAGCACGATATGACAATACCGGGTGAAAAATATCCGGTTTGGTTCCAATTTTGTGAACGACACAGGGTGTCTAGCCAATGACCTCTCGCTGAAGTATCCATTTCGGGGATTTCAAAGTCTCACCATGAAGGAATCAGGCGCATTAGTTACCGACAATCCAAACTTGAATCGGCGACTCAGTGCCAGTTTGTCCAATGCCAAGGAGAAGTCGGCAAGCAAAGCTCTGATGGGGCTGAAACACCTGAAGGCAGACGACATCGGTGTGTTAAGGTACACCCGATCGTCGGAGTTTGGCACGCAGGTGAAATGCAGCAATCACGCCCATGATGTCTCTTCTCGGAAACAGGTGAATATGTGGCACCGAGATCAGCGGATTGCCGTGGACAAACTGGCTCGCGGGCAGCAGAAGATGTTCCGCAATCTGATCCGCGTCCAGAATGAGAAGAGACGCATACAGAGAAAGGCTCGCATCAGGAAACAACGAGAGATGCAGATTGAACTGAGGGAGAGAGCAGTGCGAGAGAGGGAGGAGGCACAGAAAAGACTGAGAGATATGATCATGACGGAGGTACACAGCAAAGAGGTTCCAGAAGATGATGAGAAAACATCACCTCGGCCGTTACCAGGGATCAGAGAGGAAATCGACACGGAGATGGGAGATGTAAGCAAAGGGGATGCAAACAACTCGGCCTTGACCGACAGGTCCATTAACTCAATCAGATCTTCTCTCTCTGGTGATAACTCACCAGTTAAAACCACGAGACAGAGCTCAACCACGCCCAAGCCGACATCAAGCCGGTCGCCATCTGCAACTCAAACTCGAGAAGTGTCACAGGTACTTGAGACAGTCAGCAAAGCCAACTTGTCTCTTTTCCAATCTGACAAAGAAAAGTCTGTCATTAAAGAAAGTGGTATGGGACTCGTTTCCAGGCCTCATTTCTCCAGAGAAGCCAAACAATCAATGGACTATAATTCAAACGTAGCTGGTGACACAAATGTTAGACATTCCGTCCTCGATTTCGAAAAAGATGACGAGGTGCTCGAATTAAATTCAAACATAGTCCTACCCGGGATTGTCACCAAAATCCCCAAAGACCCTCCCAGCCAAACATTTGAGGATGGAGCGTCTTATGAAAGCAATGATTCGGTGTTTGAGGGAGATGTCCCAACAGCGGCATCCAGAGCCAAAGATCAGACAACAACTGAGAAAACAAAACGCAAACCGAGCGAACGAGCTGGACCGAAGAGCAAGTATCACATCGGTATCGCTAACCGGACCTTCCGCCTGCCTGAGTATCAGGCCCCAGTCGTGACGAGCGTGGTGCGGTATCAGCGCAACAGCGCGGGGAGTTTGGTACCGAGTGAAGTGGCAGTCAAGCCGGCATCGGAGGAGTACAAGTTACCGTCCCGGCGGGCTGAGTACATGGTGGAGAAAGCTTTGGAATGGGAGAGGAGGAGAGAAGATGTCCGAGAGAAGAAGCTACAGGGATTCTTGGACAGGATGAAGGAATTAGGTAAGATTAAGAAGAAGCCTTTGAATGAGTGGATCCAGGGGAAAAAGGAAGTGGCTAAAAAAGTCAACTTATACAGTCTATTCGGATGAGTACAGGAACAACAAATGATTTTTGGCACATCCCGGGTTCCATCCAATGTGTTAAAGACATTCCTTTGTTAACCCCTTTAATTGCGTGTCTTGCAAAAAGTTTATGACTTTCACTCCATTGTGTTAGACTGCTGTTGTCAATAATTGTATAAATCCTGTTATAGTTAGTTCAGGGAAAACATCTTTTTTTTCAAAACGCGTTACTGAACAGTTCAATACGCAACTTCATCTCATCCGTATATCAACGTCTCGCTTTACAGTGGGGACCGCATGCACGAGGGAATCGCCGTATAATTTTTCACCAGACAACAGCGCTAAATTATGGAAATATTTACTGCCCGTCTGGTTTCAATCAACAAAAGAAAAGTGAGGATATTTTGGCTACAGTACGGTGAAACAGTCTGTGAGACGAGGTCGTCTCTCCGACCCACGCTTTGATAGCTTTGCGATCTTGTTTCAGACCTTGGGGATAATTGCTGTTGTCGCATCCGGGTTTGTTTTTACGAGTACCGAGAAAACGAAATCTTGGATTCAGTTCCAAGCTATGATGTAAACAAATGTTTATAAATACATTTCTGCATGTCTGGCTGCATTAGTAAGCCAACCTTTATTGCATCTGCCATGGTTTAGGAGCCGGTGCACTTTCAAGAAATACTTTCGAAACTAAAAATTCCGAGTTTTTTGTGTCATACTTTCTAATTTAGCCACCCTCCCCGTCCCAAATACACTGTTACTATTGACCACTATATTATACATTATTTCATATTGCACATTATAGTTTTGGCTTGATTTGCAACCCCCTGTAATTATTCCTGCATAGTAAGTGTGGAGATATTCCGAATTCACAATGCTTGCTCCTGTAGAGTCCATCCCTTCTTAATTAAATCCTACATTATCGATTTTTGAAAAGCAATTATTTCAAATGACCATGCAACCATCTGAACTATACAGCGGATTCTTAAAAGTCAATATTGTGAATTAACTCATCAAACTTTCACCGAGAATATCATCTCGAAGTAATTACAGAGTGTTTGCTGCAATCGATGCACTGATTGGTACCTCATTTTTAATTAAACAAGAACTTGATGCCTCGTTTACGTGCTATCAAGCCTTTATGTTCTCCTCTTGCCATCAATTAACGCAACGAATTTGCTTTCTGATTGAACCAGAGTTTGGACAAATTAACATGTCGGCGATGACAGTGATGCAACTGAGTTCATGGGTGGATCGGGACCGGGGGCAGGCTGATCCAAAACACGTTTATTTGGTTTATTTGTATTTACCAAAAAAGGAAGTAAAAATTTAATAGAGACAGTTCTTTGATGCACATAATTAAGCCCATAGGCTACACATTCAAAAATAAGGCCATGCAGTTTTAACACCTGCAAACCTATTTTACTCCTAGGGGGCGGATTTAGGAGACCCTGAACTTGTGGGGAGTCCAGAATTCGGAATAAGATCTGAAGTACATTCTGATTCTGATTTTTTTCCTTATTTGCAGAGCGAAGAGAGAAGATGGAATCCCGGCTTGCTACGAGTCTAGACTACGCAAGACACGATGCATTTCACCATCATCAAGCCCACCATACCGTGGATCGGGCCTCAAGCCCCCCGCATCCGCCGACGTACCGCACGCTCAACCGATCCGTAGGCGAGGCACTGGAGAAGTATCACCTTAAAGGAGATGTGCAGGACGTGAAGAATTGCCGGTATCTACGGCTGAACGACAAGGGGGAGGCATCGAGAGAAGACAGGGGAAAGATGGGTGGGGAGAGGGGTAGAAGGGGTCGGCGAATGTCCAGCTGGGGGGATGGCTTGTCAACGAGCAAACTGCCACCCAAGCGTGGAGGACAACATAAGGGTCTTGGATTTTGAATACGACAGTATTATACTACTACATTTGTATCTAGACAGTATTTTTTGGCATGGGTGTGACCGTTCACGGACTGAAACGGGGATCAATATGGAGTGGTGTTTTTAAAGAAAAGAATGAAATCTAACAAGTTATAAGGCTTAAACCATTATGTGCCCAACGACAATAATCATTTTAGTTCCTGACTTCATAGGCAGTGTGTGTGGGGGTGTGTGTGTGTGTGTGGGGGTATGTGGGGACAGAAATTCCACTTTTTAGGTTGGGGTGAGCTCAATGATATCCCCCTACCCCAATTTGTACTGTTAGTGTATTAAAATTGAAAATCCGTCTGGTCATAATGACATTTACGTTCATTGTAACGAAAGAACAAATAATGAACATCCTATCGGTCACTCAAATTCACATTTAACAGTGCAAATTATCAGTGCAGACTGCCTGGAATATATAGGTACAGTTCATGTAATGAACAGCGCCCCCAGCCTACCTTTGAAATTATCCCCCAGTCGACTAGTCTGCGACCTTGCATTCCCCTTTTAAAATCTGGAAATCATGAACTCCCTCTTCTACAAAAATAATGCTGAAATTGCAACTCATGTGAGAGAACAATCATTAAACCTTGGACTGGAATAATTTTACTTGGGTTTTCACTACTTGTATTTAGCCCTTATTAATCAAATTATAGGTTTTGCCCTTCATTAAGTTCATTAAGCCCTTATTAACTTTAAAAAAAAGAAGTGAAGGTATTAAAATTTTGATCAGTCATGTTATCTACGCAATAAGAAAGTCTGACAGTACGCTTTTTCAATATTTGTTGTGTTTTTATTTCTATTTTCTACACTGTACATTATATTCAGTGATAATAGACTGTACAATTTTTATTTCAAATACTTGTCAATGTAATATGAAAATAAGCACAATTAATGCCAATTCCAAAGATGTAGGGCATACATGTATGTGTGGATGTGTTTGTATATAGCAACAAACTTAAGTTAAAGGAAATACTAATAGTAATAATCAGTTTCAGATCTTCTTGGTCTATCCTTGCATTCTGCCTCAAAAATTGAAAACTCGATTTTGATCCCACTAAACAGCTGGTAAGAAGAAGTGTCTTCTTCATTTAAAAAAACCCAAACAATTACGTGTCAAATTCAAGGCAGCTGCAATTGTACACAATAAAAGTGTAACAATTTAACAAGAAAAACGTTAACAATAATTCTGAAAGAAAAGACTTTAAAAAGAAATTCATCCACATTTTTGTCCAACCGGTAGATTGTGTGATTTCATTTTACACTTTCACTTATACATCTTTTTGCGACAATGGATTCGATTTTGTGCTCAGTTTAAATGTGTCATTGTTTTGCTTAATGACACCTGTTTTGACAGCTGTTAAGAAAATAATTATACATACATGTATTTTGCCAAATGAACATTAAATGTTTACACTAAACGAGGCAAATTCAAGATTTGATTTGTCAAATGGATATTTTTCACATGAATGCAACATGGTGTCAAATATAAACCCCACATTTATTACAGAAAACACTGCGACACAAGCTATGTTTAGAATGATGAATGTGTATAAGCATAAAATAGTGACAAAATACATGTTCAGAATTCTAAAAAAGGTTGACCCACATATCAGATATGAATGGAACAAGGGAGGAAATTCTGGAGAAACCATTTAAAATGACTGATATTGCTAACCTAAAACTATCCCCCCAAAGTATCCTATGAAACTTTTATGTTTGTGGAAGGCTTGAAAGAGCATGTGCATTATGCTGGCCGATTGTATGTCTGATCTTCACCACTAGAGGGCAGCATTCAAATTGTACAGTGGCAGGAAACACCAAATCCTAGCTTGCAGAAAAACAAGTTTAAGAAGGAATTTAACCACTGTTAAATCCATATCAACGTCAATTAATGGAAAACATAATTCATTATTTTAACAGTGAGTGAATAAAATGTTGTCCAATCAAATAATAGAAAACAAGCTGCAGTTCCCAACATGACAAAACATTGAATTTACTCAAAGTGAATGTGTGAAAATATTTCAAACTCATTGTAATTATTGCGAACAGCGCAACCTCAAAACAAATTTTCTATTGAATGAAATAAACTTCAATCTGTTTACTACATTCCAATTTCATTTGATTTATATTGCCTGGAACTTATACGAAAAATAATTCTCATTTTTCTGTCTTGCCTTTTTTCTCGGATTTTAATTTGGATACTGTCGTCAGTTCAGAAGAAATGTATAAATTCAATTTAAATGGAAAAGTTACATATATACAATTAATTACTATTAATATATAGTACAAAAAATAACTATGGTTGTAAAGGAAACCCTCGCTACTTTTTCTTTGCGTCTTGCGCTGGTCGACATCTTGGGCAGTACCATTTTCCCTTGGGTTTGAGGGTGAGTCCAACACAACCGAAGTGAAACCATTCAAATGGACAGTCTTTGTTGTCACATCCAACCATTTCACCATAGGAGACTTGGTTGCACAGGCAATAGGTAGGTTCATTGGGATCAATTGGTGGATCAATGGGGGATGCTGCCCTCTCAGCCTTGTTGACTTTAGACCTCTTCTTCTTCTTGGCTGGCTTGACAACCTCGTTGGTAGACACTCCTATCTCTTTATCTTTACCATTATCATGGCTACGTTGTCTCCTGGGTCGCTTCATGGCTTTCTCCTGGTTCCCCTCCACAACTTTCTTGACTGCTTTGTTGTATGTCGCCTTCCCATAACCCGGTTTACCATAACCTGGTTTACCATAACCAGGTTTATTGTAGCCCTGCTTAGTGTAACCTGGTTTAGTATAGGCAGGTTTGGTGTAACCAGGTTTAGTATAGGGAGACTTGATGCTGACTTTGCTTGCTTCTTGGGCGCGTTGTTCCGTTCGTTCCCGTATGACCAAGCTTTCTGAGTTGGTCTCCATCTGTCTGAGTCGGTTCTCAGTCAGCTCTACAATCTGCGATGCTAGATGAAGCTTCTCATCGCCGAGTTCTTGGCTGCGGACGAGGGCATGTTGCATCTGTAGCAGACATCGACGGCGAGCTGCTGCGTCTACTTCCTTGTTGCTCAGAGTCTCATAGTGTTGATGAATCTCTTTCAGAATGGCTGTGAAAAAAATTAAAATAACACATTTTATTTCTTCCGTCATAAGTTACTTAAGGAGAATCATTTAAAACCAATACCTCCTGTACCATTCTTTTCTTGATTGCATTCCTTTTTTACTTAGCCTGAGACTCATTTGGAAAGAATGTTGCAACCTGACGCCACTTTTTTCTTCATGCATCACCTCAATAAAGGTCAGTGATTGCAAAAATGTTTAAGAGACCCAAATGTTGGGCTGAGAAACATTTCCAATTTTGTAAGGAAATACTTAACAAACGTTCTTGACTCTCCATAGACTTTCATGACTTTGTACGCAACTGCTGAAGCGGCGCGTCTGAATACTACATGTGTATTCTTTCCCTTTTTTATTTTATGACTATGCAAATAATTAATAAATAGCGATATCTTCTTTGCGACTTTGGTCTTCTTTCCTTTTCAAACATCACTAGACAGACAAAACAGAAAAAAGTCCAACCCAAATAACCGATGCTCTATGATTATGTTTCAAAAATATGAGAAATCAACCACCATCATGACCATCGGCCCTGCCACCATCTTAAAAATTATTGCACATGCAATGAAATTTATTGAAAATGAAGCGAATTCGCGAATGATTCAATGAACATCACAATCGTCGTATTCGAACGTCCAGAAAATCTTGTTCTATCTGAATTGTATAGAAATAAACATTTGTTACTTAGCACCACCTACTTTGTCCATAGAAGAACGACTCTTTGACAAAAATTTAATTTCCACACCCCTGTAAATAATTCAGACATTTTTGAACGTTTTACCGACTTACATTGATACAAACTGTCCACTTCCCGCATTTGTGAGACATTCCGCTGTAAATCGTTGGGCAGCGATTCTATGCAGTCCAAATAATCCTCAACGTACACCGTTGATTTGGCGGTATCCAGGGAGCCTTGACCAAACATGGCTTCTTCACTTCGTTGATAAAAGCTGAAAAAATAACTTCGAAATGGAAAGTGTTCTTTGGGCAGATTTTTGAGGCAGACAGCACACAAATTCGTAAACGACATTCACACAAACAGTACCGCTTCTGCTTGTTTAGCCTGGATTCCGACCCTCTTTGTTCGTACGCGCGACGTTAACTAGGGCACAATATGCACATGCAATTTCTGTGCGGAGGCGGGGATACGACGTACATAATTTTTTCCCCCAAATGTTATTTAACCGAGCATGCGCTGTGACCTTAAGATTATCCTCGTCGAGTTGGGCTGTACTATTATTTCATACAGAGGGATAATATTTAAAAAAATATTGTTGAACATGACAAGTACTATGACTATCTGCTCTAAAATTAATTAATTTAATATTTTTTGATTTATAAATACAAAAAAGCTTATTTTCCTAAGTTTTTATGTCCTATTTTGTATTATGCTTTATAATAAATATACCTTTTTTTCGTAAACATCAGCTCAAAAAAATCGATTCGTCAGGGTCATTCAGCTGGCTGATGACCTCAAGGTCAATTCATTTACCAGTAAAACCTATGCCGAAGACGTGACCGATGGGAATGGGCGGCTAAAAATGTCAAACATTCCGACTGAAAACATCATTAATTCGCAACTAAATTAGACTTAAGCAGTGAGAGATGATACCCCGGGTACCTAAAGGTACAATTTGGACCGCTAGGCATGTTTGTAAGTTGCTAAACGTGGGGCAAACATCGGGTGGCGGACGACCATGGTGTTCCCCGTCAAGTTTCAGCAGACAAACCATTTCGTGCGTGCATGCAGCAGCATCCTGTTCGACGTGTTCGAGAAGTCAACTGGACGTCCATTTGGTTCAGAAGTTCACTCCCCAGCGGAAGGGGCTTACGAATCGTGAACAAGGTCATGCGGGTGCTGTGTACATACATCGAAGACACCACAAACCTTACCCTATACGATGCAGTTTGGCAAGGAACTTGAACATGTTGAACCTGAAAAAAATAACGAATTGTGTTCGATATTTGAGCACCAGTAACCATGGAAATGTCAGACCGCTTTTGTCTCAGAAACAAAGTAGTGATGTTGTCAGTGTGAATGTTAAAACTCGCAAGCAGGGCGGAAACCTCAGCAGAGAACGGACACTCGAGCGTGAGAAACTAGCCGACTTGAAGAGGTCGTCTCCAGTCATTGCTGGGCCTAGTTTGGCAAGTGGAGATGTTGTCCTTGAACGAGATGGCCACAACACAGAGATTATGGTTGTGAACTCGCTAACAAAACAACTACTGAAAAAGGAGCCTTTGGTTTTACGGAATCAAAATGTGGCAACTTGGTAATCAAACATTATTTTTTTTAAAATAAAGATTTTCCTGAAGCGTGCCTTTTGAAAGGAAAACGCCCTTAAAAGGCTAGCTGGAGTTACCTCAGCCCTATATTTTATTTTTGATAAAACATAGGGCTGAGGTAATTCTAGCTACCTCAAAGCCAAGCAGGTGACAGTGTATCAGCATTCAATGTTGTTGCTAAAAATACTTGTGAATGATTTTAAAAATCCATGTACATGTTCCAGTCATTCCGGTGTCAAAAAGAATGCATTATCCCAACACACGAAACATGTATTTATAATGAAGGACATTCCTCAGAAATAAGTTGACAAAAACTTGAATTTTACACTGAGAAACGGCAATTTTTGGAGAGAAAAACTCTTTTGGCAGTGTAACTTGGTCTCTGCAATTTAAAGATTTGTTGTAAAACTTGCAGCTCGGAAATCTCCAGCATTCTGCAATGATAAACATGAGAACTTGGGTTTTCCAAACTGCACTGGCCAACACATACAGTCATACAGACATGATTTTAAAGAGGACACAGCTGGTTGACTACATTGAAGCTATGGTGTCTAAGTGTTATTATTAAAAAATATAAAGAAAAAGTTGCCATCCTCTTTCACAATTTTCATTAATTAGAATGTAAACAAACTTGTTATTTGTGGAGCGAAGGTGTTCGTAACACAGCCACCAGCCCTGGATGATATATGATACACATACATCTAGACATTAGTAATGGGATTTCCCAGCTGCTATTTCTCACACTGGCATTTCCCAGCCAACATTAAGCATATTTCAGTTTCCTGGAATCGCAACTTGTGCAAAAAAAAAGTATTAGGTTTTAGTATTTATGTGCTTCCAATAAAAATAACCTGAGATCCCGCTGCAAAAAACAATACATGTACACGACAGTGGCTGGTTAGCTCAATAAATATCCGTTTTGCTTTTCCAGATTTGCTACAGGCTTGCAACCTGTACATCCCATAACAGGAGATTGCTTGCTGTACAGATCCAGTTCCAGAACTCTGCCATATTGTGTGCTCATAAAAGAGTAAATGTGTATAACAGAGTCACATAATCAGTAAATGAGTGTAAAATTTGCATTATGAAAAACCCAAGAAATTACATCCATTTTGTCTTGTTTGATGTTTTTAGGTATTCATGTGGTCCGACAGTCTACGATAGTCCTCATCTTGGTCATGGAAGGTAATTATTCTCTAAAAAAAAAAAATTAAAAAAAAGAGTAGTTGTAGAAGATTTATAAGTTTTATTGCCCTTTTATGTCCAATTTGGAGGTTTCCCAAAATTTGACTCTAGAAAAAAGAGTGAAATTATTATAATAAAAAAGCCTGCAGACAAAATGATGGTATACAATCATTTTTTAGTTTTTTTTAATGCACTTAGAGTACATGTATTTGTGAGGATAAATGGGTATAGACAAATGTATGGTCAGTGAATGTCTGCTGTAAAGTTGTAATGTCATTTTCAGAAAAAAAATGACATCTATGTGCTCATATTTACAAGTTTTAATTGATTGGTGCATTAATTAAACCGGTTATTTAACAGAATATTAACTGCCTCTCTTTCAGCTGTTATGTCCGCTTTGACATCCTTCGACGCATCCTCTCTGAGTTCTATGACATCAATGTGGTTCATGTCCTTGGCATCACAGACATTGACAGTAAGATCATCCAGAGAGCTCTTGAAGAAGGAACTGATTTCTACAAGCTGACAAAGAAATATGAGACCGAGTTCTTCCGTGATATGGAGAGGTTACAGGTAAAATCACAAATTTAACTTAGGAATGACAACAAATTGCAGAAAATGTCGCACAGTTCAACAAATAAATAAGTAAATAAATTAACAATTAAATAAACCACCCTCCCAAAACACCCTCACAACGTTTGATCTTGAACAACAACTGGTTGGCTCTTACAAAAGAGAACATTCGTAAAAAAGAAGACGTTTAGTTATTTAGATTTTTCTCCTTTGAAGGTTTTGCCTGCCACTGTGAACCCACGAGTGACGGATCATATTCCACAGATTATCAACTTTATTCAGAGGATAATAAAGAATGGCTATGCTTACCCAACTGAAAGTGGTAAGACACTTACGAAGTTTGTATTTAGTAAACTAGTCTAGATTTAGAATTGTAGTTGATTTGCTATTTATCTAAAGCATGAACAATCAAATAAGATACAAACTTACACTTTTGTCATGTTTGGACATTGTTTGATCTAATATGTACATTAAGCGTAGCTATTTTATGAAGTGTATTGCATCATCCTTGTATGGTCCTACTTTGCATGTGGAAATCACATTAGTTCGTGTATGCATGGCTATGCACATTAATGTGTTCCAGGGTATGTACATGTACATGAACCTTGTGCTGGGCATGCTGGATTGGAGAACTGCCAGAGGAATTTAAAGTGGTGATATCAGTTGGAAGCGAGCCAATATTGCAATTCAGTAAACATACCTGTACATGTACAGTCGAGTCTCGTTAATACAAACTTGTTCGGACCTAGCCAAATTGTTTGTTATATGAGAATTTTGTATTAAGAGGAACGTCAGTCCCATTCATTGTGCACATAAATGCACAGTCGGGACCAAGGCCTTTTGTTTGTTATAACCAGAATTTTGTATTAACAGAGTTTGTACTAACGAGAGTCGACTGTACATAGGAATACAAGTCATAAGTTTGTGATTCCTCGCTGATAAGATATTGCCTAAAGAGCTTTGATTTGGGGAAGTCTAATGTTTATGATACCAGAGCATAATCATTTTGTAAAAAAATGGACACCCTCCCGTTTGTTTGAACATAAAAGGGGGAGTGAGTTTTCATTCTTGAAGGTTATTTTAAGTGTTGTGAATGTATCAGCCATAAAGGCCATGATTGAAATTAAAGCTATTACAAATTGTGTCCTTTTTACATGTACATCTACTTTTCATCAATTTGTACTTATCTATTGCTTGACAGGCAATGTTTACTTTGACGTGCAGGCCTTTGGCACACATCGATACAAGAAACTAGCCACGCACTACATGGAACCAGGGACGCGGGATACCGAGAAGAAGTCGCCCGAGGATTTTGCGTTGTGGAAGGCTGCTAAGCCAGACGAACCCTGGTGGCACTCACCGTGGGGAAGTGGAAAGGGACGACCTGGCTGGCATATAGAGTGCTCTGCTATGTCAAGGTACAATGTGTTGCCATTAAAAGCACATCAATTTGCTTAAATTTAATTGCAATATTTAACTTACCAAGTGCTTTTTGCAAGCGAAAAAGTCATGAGTTATTTATTGTCTGACTGGTTCCAGACTCAATTTCGCTTGAGAAAATTGTTAAGCATTTTTCTGCATAAAAATATCTATGAATTTGGGCGGTTAAATTTAATTAGACTTTGTTTTTAAGTTTCAAGTCGTTCAATGAACTGTGTATCCCGAAGCAAGAAACTTTACTGCAACTTTTTTTTGTTACACAAAACACCATGATTCACAGTCTGTAAATTTACCTTTGCTTTATTCTTTAGCGAAATATTTGGAGAGAATCTGGACATCCATACTGGAGGTCGCGACCTTGCCTTCCCCCATCACAACAATGAGATTGCCCAGTGTGAAGGCTGCTTCAATTCAAACTCTTGGGCGAGGTACTTCCTCCATTCAGGTAAATAGGGATGGGCCAAAATGGAAAACACCCTATGAGTGAATATCTCCAAACTTCTTGTCAGAATAGCTTTTTGCAAAGCTTTGATAAATTTGATAAATTTGTTTGCTAAATGGTGTAAGAAGAGCTTTAAAATCCAAAATGATTCTTTCAGTAAATCCCCCAAAATAGACTGACAAAATAAATGACCAAAACCTTGGGGGAATAATACGGATACAAATTAAATAATGAAATCATTTTGTTAGATCTCCCTTACACATTGCATTAGAAACATTATTAGAAACTTGTATAATTTGGGTTACAGCATTTGATTTTGAATGATGGTGTTAATGAAATTGTAAGAAATACATTAATTATCTTTTCAGGTCATTTGTTCCGTAAGAGTGACCCTAACAAGATGTCCAAATCTTTGAAGAACTTCGTGACAATTGAAGATTTCTTGCAGTCCTACTCGGCCAACCACTTCAGAGTTCTCTGTCTCATGTCCAAGTATAGTAATGGTGAGTTGTACTTTGTATTCATTGTGACAGAGTTCTACTATATCTGTTAGATCCAACAAAAACTATAAGAGCTAGAAAAAAATATAACAGATTGCAAATTGTTTGATTCCAGTTGAGTTCAGTGGAATTAGCCTGGATGTCACCTCATGTTCTTGCATTGTATAACATGAGCAAGTGAATTATTTGTTGTAATACCCTGGTTGAGATTTTGATCTCTAGTGCATTTTTATCTTAATTCAAACTGGAATCACTGTATCAAAACTAATGCTGGATTCTAATGTTACTAATTTTGAATGTATCAAGAATATTCAGATTCCACAGGGCTAATCTTGACTGTGTGAACAGTTCTCTTGTTTGCATTATTTTGTTTTGTGATTTGAGTGCTTTGAATTGTCCCTAGATATTGAGTATTCTGAAGAAACTGTCCGTCATGCCGTCAAGATATGCAGGCAGCTATCTTCCTTTCTCAATGATGCCGATGCTTATGTCAAAGGTCAACTCATGGCACGGGAGATCAGCGAGGCCGCCCTCATGCAGAAGTGAGTCAAAATTATGTCTAAAGTTCAACTCAAAATCTTTCTTTCATTTGAAGAGTTTATTTCCCAAATGCGCTATATCCATTTGAAAAAGTGACAAATTTGCACGGTTATCAAAGTTTAAAGAATAAAAACAACTTAACAGCTGTTTCTAAACTTCATTTTTTGCTTTATTGCCTTCTGATTATGTGTTTAAGACCTGGGCAGCCAGGAGAGAGCGGAAATCAACTGTTCATTGGATACTACATGTATAAGAAAGTGATTGAAAACTGCACTTATTAAAGTTGTGGAAGGACCTGACTAAGTCAGGGATCACAATAAAACATCACTTTTGGAAAGCTGCCCGCTATTCTGTTCTGTCCGAAATGCTGTTTTACATTTGCGACAGCCTTGGAGTTTCCAGGGGAACATTTTTCTATTTGTCTTTAATCTTCCCAATTTTGAACGAGTTTGGAACCCTGTACAATGTTCCAAAAGAGAGTATTCCTGAACCAACAGGCATGTTCTTAATGATGTTTTCATATCTTTCTCTTTTGCAACTCTTTCTGTGAAGACTTGCTGATACCCAGACCCAATTCATGAAAGCAGTAGCTGATGATTTTGACACCAAGCGGGGACTGGATGCGATCATGGAGCTGGTCCGAGCAGCAAACATGGCGATAGGTGGTAAACAACATCAGGTAAACAAGAGAGCATAGGTTTCGGTTCTTCCCAAATTAACATGGTTCATCTTTTGTACTCTGTGAACACAGAAATCTGTCCTGACATGTTAATCCACCATCCACAAACAGGGCTGAAATTCTGAGTTTTGCATTTTAAGATTTTATCTGGGACGGTCAGATATGAGCACTTTGTAATAATTGTGTGCCATTGTGTCGCTGATGAAAGCTGAAAACTCATAAAGTACTCCTTTTTGCCCTGGCCCGGTTCAGGGATAGTGGGTCACTCTTATAAAAGTGGCAAAAATTTAAACTTGGCATAAACCAAGGCCTTAGAGTACTTTTATTTTGTTTAAGAATTAGAAGGGCCTGGTGCATTGCTGTTTTGAATGTACATGTACATGCATGATGCAAGTTTTACCGTTTTTGTTCTTTCTTTTTCTAGCAACACATGAATGTGCCTAGATGTGCTGGTGCTATTGCTGGAGTTGCATCTTACATCGATCGGATCCTTCAGGCGCTGGGAGTCAAGTTCCAGAGCAGAAAGGTGCAAATATTCAGATCTTTAAAATCCTTTACAATCCCCAAGAATTTTTGGAGATTTTTGAAGAAAAAAGTGATGACATTAGTTTACCCCTTAGTATCTGCCCTACAATGTTTTAACATTGTATTCATTTCTTGACGTGTTCAAAATACAATAATGCATTGCCCATGTGATTAAAGGCACGGCCATTCTTTACAATTTTATCTTTCTCTTTTTCTAAAAATTTGTAAACTAGTGCAAAAGTAGTGAATTGCATGCAGAGCATAGATTCATAGTCAGTCAGTAGACTTCAAGCCTGAGTAAGACAATTGGGCATTTTTCTGCCTGTTCACTTTCCAGGATGTGGCAGCCAGCAGATCAACCAAAGCACTGTCTTCCACCATGGATACCTTGATCAACTTGAGGAGTGAGGTCAGAAAGTGGGCATTGGACACGCCCCTTGAAGATGACCTCAAAGGGTCAGAGGTCACACAATCAGGGACAGGTTAGCACAAGAGAAATCTGCATTTACTGTGCAAGTTGCCTTTTTTGCAGTGGTGGCCTTTTTGTAAAATATTTGAATGTTGATTTTGACAAAGAGTGATCGTAAAATAATTTACATTAAAATTTAAGTTTTCAACATTGGGCTGGGTAGCTCAGTTGGTAGAGCACCGGTATGGTGATCTATAAGTTGTAAGTTCAAACCCCGCTCCAGTCAATTTCTTTGTCTACCTTGGAACTGTAATATATGAACCCAGTCATTTTATTCGATTAAAAAAAGTCTGATTTTATAGCCACTTTTCTCTTTGTGATTTCACTCTTCCGATGAGGAGAAGTACATTTCTTTGCTTTTCTGTCTGCAGCGGACAAACCTAAACCCAAGAAGCTGATGTACAAGGCTCTGCATCGTCGTGCCGAGCTGCTACAGAAATGTGACAATGTCCGTCAAGATTTGCTCCAAGCTGGAGTCCAGATAAAGGTGAGTGTTACTGTGGCATATCTCTGACACCATGACTTGTGTCCATCTGTGGCTTCACCTGCAGGTCCAGAACTGTTTCAAGGCTTGTTTTCCCACCTTTGGTTTAAACTGGTATAATTTGATATTCCTGAAAATAAAAAAATCATCCCATACCGAGACAAAATCTCCAAAAATTATTGCGGCAGTTGTACTATGTATTGAGATCTTTGTTTTGTTAACTCTAGTACTTTCCATGAAGAAATTTACTAAAAAAAACCTTCTTGCTTTGATGCCGTCACAGGACCGAGGAACCTCTGCAACGTGGGAGTATGTGGAAAAGAAAGCAGGAGACCAGCCTTAAGCAGAGTACCAGGATGCAATCAGAACTTGACATCTGTCTTCAGTGATTGTTACAGGACAAGGTATATGCAGACGTTAGGCGCGACCGACTCTGAATATTGTTGGCACAAAGCCTAATCCTCCCATGTCTTTTATAATCCATAAGGAGGATTTGGAGGACTGTGCAGGTTTGAAGAAGGTAGAGGCAAGGCACTTTTATTTTACATGAGGCTTGATTTGATGCCCTTTAAAAGTACTGGAAGTTCGAGGTTTGAGAAGGTTTGTAGCAAAAATAATTAACAACAGCTAATCATTGCTCCTGATTAATTGCCATGTTGGCATGATAGGACTCTGTGCACAAGTATCGCCTCTATGGTCACAAAGCGAGACCATTGGGAGGGAACTGAATTGCATTGCTGAAGGCGCCTGATGCTCACGCGAAGACCCCATGGGTTTGTGTAAACGCAGAATAAAATCAGCTGTGCATACTTAACGCTATAGGCACAGGATCTGGTAATGTGTCTCCCCCACAAGTTTCTAAAAGTTTCTAAAGTGCTGTCTACTGTCCAGGCACTGAGACCGTAGCTGGGGATCCATGATTGCAATTGATATTTTCCAGACACCAGACTCGTGATATATTTTCGGACAAAACATGTTGTGGGTACAGGCGTATGTCTCATTGGCACATTAACAATACCCACCTAAACTAAATTTGGATGCCTGAAATTTCAGTCCGTAGGAATTGTATATTTATCGTGCTCTTTATTCTTATTATTCATTTCGGGATGTTTGAGAATTTTTTTTAAAAATGAGTAAAGACAACCTTAAAACATGTTTCTTGTATTGCTGTACATAGTTCCTTCTATGGGAGAAAATATAATAATGGTTTATAGAAAAAAGAATTTTTTTCCGAGTCAGAAGCAGCAAAAGGAAATTGTGTTTGAAATGTAATTTTGAAGCCTTCCACCTTAGAGGTTTGGTCGTTCAAATCCTGCATTAGACATTCATCAGGTTTTGGCCCTTCATTGCAAAGACGTCCTGTTTGTCCAAGGGAGGTACAAGTTGTGGTTGTCCTAGTGATGAGTTACGAATAATACCCACTTCAAAGAGCTGATAATCATTAGATTTCCTCAAAGGACGGTAATTGGTGGACAATGTTCACGGTATCAAATTATTCTTGTATATTGACAATGTTAATAAAGTGTAGTAATTTTCTTATGATTAAATCAATTTTAAAGGTTGAATCTTGCCTTCTGCCAAGTTTCTATTTGCCTGGTGAATTAGACATTAACAATACATCCATGTAGATTACACGCCAGTATTTTCATGGTATCTCAAAAATTAGAGATATGCAGGACAGCCTGTTCTTGGAACTATAAAACACTGTAAATATTGCGGGTTTTGAGTCGCGATGTTCTTATTTCACCATGCTGTATTCTTTTTTTTTTACTGAATACTCTACATGTGTGCAGTGCAAACCATTCTGATTTATACTTCGTCAGATTTGATGTCACGTAAACATTGTCTGCTAAGACTTAAAAGAAACGTTCTATTACTGACCATTTCATAAACCTGGGTTCATCAGCAGTTTCGGCTTGACATTGCACCTGACTCAATAGGGATCGGTTTCCTACCTCAAGAGCATGCCAAAGTCTAGAATCGTTCTCAACATTACCATACAGACTGACAAATCAATGGGCAAAGATTTTATTTCAGTAATGGTCATAGCTTTAAAGATCCCAGCCAACTTTTTATTTAAACAAAAATACAATGTCGACACAGTTTGCAAGAAAACAATTGTACAGTTGAAATAAAGTATCCAATGAACTAGAACACCTGACACCGGGTTATTTTGTAGTTCTTTGTGTTAATATGAGGTGTTTTTTTTTTTTTTGCATTTTTAAAAATCGGTTATTACCCCTGGGAAAATTGTAACATTTGAAACATCGGTATAGAGTCACAGGGATATGATTGAGGATTATAATGGGTGGCTTGAGTTTACTATATCCCAGTAGCAACACTCCCACTCCACCGGTCCACATCCATTATCCCCCATCTCCGAAACAGGAAGCTTAGATTACCGCAGGAGCTAACAACAATTTACTACTGACCATGTAAAAAACGAAGGGGAATACCCACATACTAAAAGTCCGATGACCTTTTGTGCATTCGAAAGACGCCTTTCGCACTATATTCATCCTCCATTATATAACAGATCTATTCCAAGTGGATTATTCTGATTTTACCATGAAGAGAGCACAGCCGTGATATGAATGTAACTTCCATTATTCCTTTCACAATGTTGAATTGTACATAATGTTAGGATAGCTTTCCAGAAGTAATTTTCTTTTCATGCGGAGTGATATGTTAACAGTGATTGTCGGTGATGTGTTAATAGCTTGATCTTTACGCCAAATTAATATTGTGGGATTTTATAATCGACAACTACAAGCAGATTTAACTCCATTTTCAGGTGTTTTGGGGTGATTCTAATGAAGGATATAATGATACCAACTGCTGATTGGGAAGACTACCAGCCTGCCAGGATATGCGGTGAGTCTCTTTAGTTTTCAAAATTATGTTTTAAGGCTAATTGTTGTGTGTGTGATAGCCTTTAGTCAAGTCCCACGCGCCTAATCGCACACGTGACGCACCCTGGATGCTGGCACGTAAAGAGACTAGCACGAGCGGCAAAGCCGTTGTCTGGCGCCAGACAGCACGCGCGCCATTAAAAAGGATTCATTGTTCACTTCAAAGTAAAATTAGAAAATAACGCCAAAATTGTCTCTGTAAAGCGTAGGTATGTACAAACAGGAATGTTTAGAGCTTGAATAAAATTTGCATTATACTGCGAAATTGTTAGGAATATTTTTTTTGCTCTAGTAAGGCACTGAAGGCGAAAAAAATCAAATTGCACCACGTTTAGGGGCCATTAGGGGACATTACATGCATTTAGGACTTGGGGACATCAACGAATCGAAAGTCTAATTCTAATTGTATTATATTAATCTTCAATTCGTATGGACAACGTAGGCTAATTAGTTGTTCACCCTTTTCAAGCTGCAAATTTATTTGCAGTTTATTTCAGTTTATTCTTTCGATACATTTATAAAATATGAATCTCTGCACCGAATTTGGCAAATTTAGGGTGCCGGTGTGTGAGCGAAATCATCAAAACAACCAAAAGTGTACATTGTTACCACTTCATCAGTTAACAGTTGTATGAGGGCGCCCTTTCTCTTCATTTATTCCTGTGCTGTGCTTTATGCGAACGACGTTGTCATACGAAAATCTGACTCCTATGAAAATCGGCCCCCTTTTCCCTATTATTGATTAATCCCTCGCACGTGACAGGTCACTCTCCCGTATGTGATCCTAGAAATAGCATATTCTCGTACTTAACGCATGCGCAGTACTACCAATGAGTCCACATTTCATGGAGTCGGATATTCACGTTACACCGGCAATAAATGAAATCTAATACAGCCATACGCCAAAGAACCTTGTAACAAATTGCAAGAGGCAACATTGCCATGTTGTAAAACCTTCCACCCCCCCCCTATTTTTGAGTAAAACCTGCCAAGGAAAACACCACAGACGTTTCAACAGAAGACACCTAAGGTACAATAATATCACTGAAAAAAATTGACTCTAAAATAGCTCAGTGACCAAAAACAAAACGTTTATTTCCATTTTGTTGAATCCTGCTTTTTACTAACTACTACTGTGTTATTTGATAGCCTCATTTATGCCATTATTTATCTTATTTTATTTGTAAAGTCGCCTTTAGCAAGTACTATCTTCTCATTTATAATTTCGTAACAAGTACTGATTACAAAGAGTTGTCATATCTTCATAAATTTCCACTTAATAAGGTACATGTATGCTTTACAACAATACAAGAGTACAAAAACCTCAACCCATATAACACCATAACACTTATACAAACCGAAACCACTGTTGAATATTTCAGCAGGTGATAAACAAAATGCATCCTTTGCTGCTCTTTCTTTCAGTATAAACTGAAAGAAAATTATATGATTATGTTACAGTAACACATACTGTTAAAACGTTGGGGAAAAAATAAGAAAAAGTTACAAATCATAAACCTTCAGCCGTACAGTTATTCCAGTGAATGCATATCAATCAAACAAATCTAGATTTATGGCACATGTGAACTTGTTATTCCTTCATATTAATTGCTCTTAATCTTCGACCTTTAAATAGTCAAATAATAGCATAATCGACTCCTGGTTGTTTGCAGATGCTTCTATTTTAGCCACAGGAATCATTCAAAGTTCAACTCTCAACAGTTAAGTGTTTCACATGAAAAAGCATGGCCAGTGTGTTTTGTTGATTATCGAAATGAGGATGAACGTTTTTAAACAAATCTCTGCTTGTAGAAGGAAAACACTTTATAAGCCTTTCATACCAAAAATTAAACATTGTATTCCAGTATTTACCATTAGGCTACGTCTACAGTTTATGCGTTCTTTTTGAAACGACTCTATGGCATGATATTTCATTGTCTTTGCTTCCCATAAATTATATTTCTTTCTCTCAAGATGTATTTACATGTACATGACATACGTACATGTATATTATTTGTTACTAACATCAATCATCGTCAACGTTCGCTTAACTTTTACGGCTTTAGTTTCATTAATTTCTTAGCATCAATTTGTAATCGAGACCAAATTTACAATACACAATTTTTTTCTGCATGTCCTTTATGCGATATACAAGGATAATCATGAGAATATATGGCTCTACTACAACAGTAAATGAAAAAAGCTAAAACAGTCCTTGAAACTACAAACATCGTATACGTGCATGTATGGTTAATGACTGTCAAACATGACAATCGATCTTAACTAAATGCAAATAAATGATATCCAGATTAATCAGATGCAAGACACTTCCCTAGATTTACGAGGCAATTTCCTTGAGGTTTACTCAAATTAATGCATATAATAAAGTCGAACTACGTTATAGCAAAATACCAAACACATTTTGCTTCCATTTTTTCCCCAACAAACAACTGAAGTACGATCTGTACATTATTTCCAAACACAACTTATAAGTTATATGTGTTATTGATAGCCTCATTTTATGCCATTATTTATCTTATTTTATTTGTAATGTCGCCTTTAGCAAGTACTATCCTCTCATTAATAATTTCGTTACAAGTGTATACTGATTACAAAGAGTTGTCATATCTTCATCAATTTCCACTTTACGAGGTACATGTATGCTTTACAACAATACAAGAGTACAAAAACCTCAACCCATATAACACCATAACACTTATTCAAACCGAAACCACTGTTGAATATTTCAGCAGGTGATAAACAAAATGCATCCTGTGCTGCTCTTTCTTTCCGTGTAAACTGAAAGAAATCTATATGATTATGTTACTACAGTTACATACTGTTAAAATGTTGGGTAAAAAAATTTAAAAAAAATTGAAAATCATAAACCTTCAGCCGCACAGTTATTCCAGTGAATTCATATCAATAAAACAAATCTAGATTTATGGCACATGTGAACTTTTTATTCCTTCATATTAAGTGTTCTTATTCTTCGACCTTTAAATATCCAAATAATATCGTAATCGACTCCTGGTTGTTTGCAGATGCTGCTACAGAAAAAAATCAAAGTTCAAATCTCAACTGTTAAGTGTTTCACATGTAAAATTGAACAGTGCGTTTTGATGATTATCGAAATAAACATTTTTAACCAAATCTCTGCGTGTGGAAGAAAAACACTTTATACGCCGTTTATACCATAAATTAACATTGTTCATGTTTACAAACTGTACAGTTTATGCTTCTTTTTTTTTTAAAAACAACTGTATCGTATGATATTTCCTTGCCATATATTTCTTTCTCTCAAGATATATATTTCTTTACTAACATCAATCATCAACGTTCGCTTAATTTGTACGGTTTTAGTTCAATTAATTTCTAAACATTTCCAATGCAAAACTTTTCTCTGCACGGCTTGTGCGCGATATACAAAGTATTAATCATGAAAATACATGGCTCTACTACAACAGTTTATAAAAAAAAAAGCTAAAAGCAATTCATAAAACTAGAAACGTCGCATAGTCACGTATGCTTAATGATTTTTAAACATGACTGATCAGTCTTAATTGATATCTAAATTAAACAGATGTAAGACAATTCCCTGGATTTTCGAGGCAATTTCTTCGGGGGTATACTCCCATTAATGCATATAATAAAATCGAACTACGGAAGAGCAAAATTAATACCAAACACATTTTCCTTCCAACTGAACTACGATCTGTAAATAAGCCTACATTATTTCCAAACATGTATAAAGTGTGTGGCCGAGTATAAACATGAATTTCTCAAGATCCTTTTAAAATGATTAAAACCTACGTAACTGTCATATTTTGACAAGCAAAAAAGTTGGCCATTATGCTTATGTACATTTTATCACACGAATGTTTGGTACCGCCACAATTTTAAACACGAAAGTATATAAGACTCGACAAAATCTCAAACTAAAGATACTGAAAACAAACTCTTCTTTAGAGTATCTCAAGTAAGCTCGATAATTTTATTAAAACCAAAATCCGCTGCTGCTATCTACTCAAAACAATGATCAGCAGACTAAATATTGGCTTCCCTTTGAAATTATTATTGTATCAAATTCACGAATTGTTCTTTCAAGTGCGTGTAATTAATTCACACAACAAATTTTGAAGTTCTGTACTTGAGTCGAGCATATGTATGATATGTATTTTATGGCCATGTTAAGCATAGGATTTGTTTCCCTTCTTTTACATATAGTACTTTTAATACTTTTATAACACGTGGACCTTTCACGCTCTCTTAATTAGTGCTCTATACATTAATTGATAAAATTACAAAGCAAATAATTATATAAATCCTTACGCTTGATTGTTTTTTGACAATTTCTTTATCGAGTACAATATATAGCATTTCTTTAATCCTGCCTCTTGTCCATGTAACTTAAAAAAAAACCTTACTGTCTACAGTTAACAAGCTGGAGCCTCTCTTTAAACATATCATCTACTACTTCGCTACGAACAGGCACAAGACAGACTCAGGCATAGTAATCTTCGAAAAGGTTTTGACAGTGTCAACATTTATTTCAAAGTAGCATCCG
>CM057135.1:31972325-32049680 GCA_029964075.1 Patiria pectinifera
TTCAGCTGTGAGTTTATAAGACATCACTTTTCTCATGCTGTGTGTGGCTTTAAGCTTTAAGCAACTTTAGACTGATGGCAAAACTATTTGATCTCTAGCTTGCTCATGAGCATGTATGCATGTTCCTTTTATAATATGTTTGACCCTGTAGTTTACAGTCTGTTTAAATAAAGCGTCACCCTCACTTCAAATACATTGTTATGTTTCCTTTGGAATTAAAACAACAGTTTCTTCCCAGGGTGCCTTAGGATTGCAAGAAGTTCATGTGAGCACTACATGTATGACAGTCTCATTCACTTGTGACCGTACTTGTGAATGACTTGTGATTCGTCTTGTGATGAGACTTGTGATGGTCTTCCACTTCAGACTCTAGGCATGTGATTGGCATATCGTTGGGAGGTCTCAAACCAATCAAATGCAATCTTTGATCATCCATGATGACTGGACACAAAGCGCAGACTTTTATGTTGTGCTCTTGTCCTTTGGTCGACGTCTTTTCATTCACTTGTGACTTGGAAGCACAGACCCTGTAAATCAGTCTTGCATTTCTTCCCTTCCCCACCCCGCCCCCCTCCTCCCTCGGACTCCTTGATATGACAGGTGGTTGACCCCTCATCACTGACATACTCACCTCATGCCCTCTCCTTCAAGTCTGTAAGTATGTTATGAAAACAAGTTTGGAACAATGTTGTATTGAGAACAAACCTAACATGCGTATTGAGTTGATGATGTACACCAGTACGTAACCACATAAAGTACATGTTGATTTGTAATTGTCTCGTATTCATTTTGAAACACTTAATATTGGATCTTGATGTTACTATAACTTCCATTTTTATGTTTTCATATTTTTTTTAATAATATAAAATTAATTTGTCTGTGCATTGCCTGACACTTATCACTGCATGGTAGAAGCAAGCGGCATACTATTCATCCTCTATTGCATGGGGTCTGATAGGCATGGGTTTGCATAATCACTATGTTGCATGGATTCTAAAGCACATTTCATTAATATTCACAATGCTTTCTCTATGGTGAAAGTTTTGATTTGCATAAACTGTTGCAATTACAAATTTGCCTGTGCTAAAAGTACATGCGTACCTTGGAGGAAAAAGTCTATAAAGTATTTGCAGCAGTAGTGAAAGATGTTCAGCATTGATTTCAACTTTATTTGTTTAATTTCACATTCTTACCACAGTGTAGAATCCTGTTTATTTTAACTTCATTATCACAAGTTGAATTTGAGTATTGTTAAGCAAAAATACACAGTTACAGATGTACCTTGCAAATGATACTTTAAATGTGTTTATGTTGAATAATAGGTTGATTAGTATTCTACTGATTGTTTCAGATGTGAGATCTGAAACTGAAAAAGATCACAATCAAATAGGGCATTTTATTTCAATAATGCATTTTATATATTGGCTTTGCAAAAGAATTGTAATTCATTAGATGTTCTTTGCTCTTGATGTTAAGGAACACGAGGGTGCATTTTCTCGTGCCTCACGCAACTTTCCTATGAGCAACATTACAAGCAAGATGAGCTTCTGGAGGAAATCTCGAGCCCCTTCCACAGATGACGGTTAAAGGAGCAGACCAACCCAAGCCTGATGACAGGTTTATCCTTTGCAGTGAGTGCCTCTTTAAATATGTAAATATGTAAATAATGTAATATAAGCTAATGCTACTGATATTTTATTACTTAAGACAAGGTGTACCAGTGGATCGTTCCTGGTCATGATCTGTTTTACGGCCTGCTTGATTTCTGTTTATTCAGGATAGTTTTTGTAAGAATCATGATATTTGAAACTAAAGGGAAGCCCAGCGGTTATAGAGGCTGGAACTCACCCTGGCTTGCAGACATGAGCGTTTTATTCTTTGGAGTGACTGGTACCCATGTTTAGCTGTAAGACATGGATCTACTATGACGCAGACTATGCATGTCCATATTAGTGTACTGCAGGTGCTTGAACACCTGGGCACCAGTTTACAGACAGGGCACCATGTACATGTCCGTGCGCAGGCAGAGTCAAGATACCACTACAACTCATTACCTTAACTCATGTTCTGGTACAAGCTAATTATAAAGTACTCTCATTGGACAATAATCCTAGGCTTGGTCGGATCATAGCACTGTGATTGGCTGTCAAGCTCAATGCAATGTAAATATGCAAGATCTTAATGCCACTCTGAACTTGTTACTGCTGTCAACTTGGATTACCTATAATCCTTTGTGTTTCATCACGAGAGTCTGTGATAGGCCTTCAAGCCATCTTGACATATTGACTGATGGCAAGTCCATGCTAAGACCTCTGATGTAAGGTTTGCAATTTTTGCTCCAAGTTAAATTTATGCAAAACATATGTAAATAGTATTTCTGCTGCCTTGCATATTCAAAGCCAATCACTTTTCGGTTGTTTTTGTTTAGACATCAAGCTTGAAGTATATCAAGGTAAAAATTATTCTTAAAAAACAAAGGTTTTGTTTTATTTCGTTGATAATGCAAATTTGATCATTAAATTTTGCATATGAATACTTAAAATTATGATTTATAATTAGTTTCAAATAGTTTCAAAATGTAAACAAGGGTTGTAATGGTTTGTAATTCTAAAAGTTTAGTTTTAATGCAGTTCTTCTGAAATCTGTAAATTCTGCCTGTGGACGTTTGTGGGTTTTATATTTGTAGAATGTATTTTTTCCCCTTATTCAACTCGGAAGATGGATCATACAACAGTAATGTATGCAGACTTCCCGAAATGATGCAGATTTATACATACTTTTCCCTTTGTGTACATTGATATTTACATGAAGTGGTGTAGATATTTCCAGTTCCACTGATATCTTGATAGACTTTACAGATGTATGGTACCTGAATGATTGATATTGGTAATATATTTTAATAACTTTATGAATATTCTTTAGGCAATTTTGGGAGCAGCAAGTTCTCATTTTTTCCTTTATCAGATGAACTTAAATCAGTTCGGTTTCATCAATCAAAAGTGTTTATTCATTTTAAGTAACCTGAAAAATGCAAGTATTTAGAGACGGTGGGCCAGATAATGTCTCAAAGTAGGTCACTGTTATGCAGTTGATAATGTGGGCTTTCAGGCACCAAAACTCTGATTTTATTAATGAAGGTATAAAGAACCTTACTCTAACAGACAAGGATTCATTCAGAATACTTAATGCAGTGATTTCTTATGAGACTTTTTTTTTTCTTTTTTCTTAATTCTCAATTGATATTGTTTGCAAGAAACTGAGTGACAACTTCCTTTTAGTACTTAATTTCTTGGTTTTGTAATTGATGATTGTTGACTCAAGAACCTTCGTCTGCATGGTTGCTTTACATACAAAACTACCCAGAACATAGCGTTTGGGTACTTAGCAAGAATAGAACATTAGGCTGTTAAACACTTCTTAGTAAGTGCAGTTTATATTAGTCAAGGTTGTTTTATTAATTGCAATCTCACGCTGAGAATAAATGCGCTTGCCATTACTTTTTTTCAAGTCGCTGACACTTCTGAAACGATATTAATCAAACGTAAACTGAAAAAGTTCGCAGATTTTCCAATGGGGGTTAGTTTTTCTTTTTTCTTGTCATTTTGATATGCAAGGTTTTGATTTCAAGGAAACTGATTCTTTACTTAAGTATGACTTTGATCTTCATGACTATTATGTACCCTTTCGACAAGTAAGTTACATATATAGCCTTCTTTTGGAAAGAAGTTGGAATGATACTGTTGAGTTCTGTATGTTATTAATGATGCATATAATTTGTCGAGATGCCTTACATTTGTACGTCCAAATCTTTGTATCATTTTTAAGTCAAACATGTTTTTTTTTATCAACATGTATTTATGGCTACACAGAATATAGAATCCTAAATCCTGAGTTGCACAGTGACAGGTAACTATAGTCCTAGTACTGTTATTTGGTAAAATATTTTATTCTTTATTGATGAGTCGAACAATAATGTTTTTTTGCGGGTTTTTTTTAGCAGTGATCAATATTTATTAATTTGTTGTCTTTGCTAGTGTATGTCATTTGTTATCTGGAAGGCAATGGTATGGATTACAAGGTACTCTGTAGGATTAATGAACAGGGAACGTTTGTAACTATAAGGGAGAGTTTGAAATCGTTTAATTTTTGTGTGGGAGGTAAGAAAATGGCATTTTTAAGTCGGGGACATGTTATTTAATGGGCCTCGTTGGTATGTAGACGTAATAAGATAGAGGAGTAACATCTGATTAATATAATCTACACAATACAAAACGACATGCCTTACTATGCAAGATTTTTTTCTTCAAAATATAGGCTTTGATACTACAAGTCATTATTTTACATTTAAACCCATAAGCATTGGAATTACTCTAACAATTTGCTAACATTAAGTATCATTATTATCTTACATATTACGAATCCATATATAATATGTTTAGTCTCTAGGGCATTCTGGTATCGGCACTACTTTTTTATCGACTTTTTGCTTAAATGTCGAATGAAATGAAAATTATTTATCGCCGAAAGGAATTTCTTTTACACAGAATTTCCCTTAAATACGTCATTATTTATACGCTTTCAGCCCACTGTTTTTTTTATTATATCGGGGAAAATGTACTTAATACAAGTTGATCTTGCATTAAAAAAAAATGGGCGTAATAGGGCCTATAGCATTGTCAGTGAAAACGAATTATCTGTCTTACCAACATTCAATGATGGGATGACAGAGCATTGAATCATCATTGGAACTAATACCAGCATCTTTACTCACAATGCGTTCATTTAGTTTAATGTCAGTTCAACTTTAAATCATTTTAAACGTGATTGTTGAAACAGAGGAAAAGTGCCTGCAGTTAATACAAAACGAAATGAGAATTTGGTGTTGACTGTTCAAGTAATTAGCCATGCTGTACCAAGTATCGGAGTCATCTCGAAAAACAAACTGAACAAAATTTCGTTAATTTAGAACAGTAAAGCCTATTTTAATACAGTTAATAACTACTACACGTGTCTTATGGCTCAATTGAATAAAAGAATGCAAAAGAATTGAAATAAATTTGAAAATCGGAAAAATATCTTTATTTGTTATGAGATTGGCAAACTGTATAACTCTACTTACGGTACATGTTGTATACTGTCTTTGGTTGGAAGCTTTTGCTACATACCTAATGATATTTACAAAATTTTAAGGTCATACATTTATTTATTTTGTACAGTATTTGGTGCCTTATTTTTTATAAGTGATGAGGAAATATGTATAACACATGTTGAAAATTGTTAAATGACGGCGAGCGGCTTTAGATGAATTTTTTTTTGGATTTTTCTATTTTCTGAAATGAAAACAATTAGTTGTAAATTCAGGAATGCTCATCGGTTCAGGAATGGATGCCAAAAATAACGAAGTCACATGTGAAGTTGAATTTTCACCTTTACATGTCATGTTCTATAGCATTGAGTGCCGAGATGGCGGCAAAACCAGCCACGATAAAGACAAATTTGAGCAAGCCGTCTTTCTTGGAGTTAAGTTCATGGGGTAGAATCTCAATGAAAGTGACAAACATGAAAGTACCGGTAGCCAAAGCCTGTAGAATGGCATTGATCATGAGGCTTGATCCAGGCACAGCTTTCTGTTGGTTACGAGTGGACATGGCTATGGGTATTCCAATGGCTACGCCTAGTGGTGACATCAAGGCGAAGGCGACGCAGTAGACTGTCTTGGCCGTGTGGCTAGCGTAAGTCTGAGCAAAGCTGATTGAGATGGTAAATGCCTCTATGCCTTTGTGTAGAGCAATAGCGATGAAGATATCAATGACATCTTTACGAGTGAGTTGTAGCCCGATGGCAAGGCCTTCGAAGATGGAGTGAAGAGAGAGGGATATGAGGAGAATGACAGCCCGGAGTGTGGTGAGGCGTACGGGGAGGTTCAGCGGATCATCCTCGGTGGAGCTAGCCGGGGTTAACGCCGTCTTGTCCCCCGCGTCATCGATGTCGGGCTCCGCTGCTACTGACTTAACGTCAGACTTCGATTTTGGAGATGTTTCATTGGTGTATGTTTTATCACTCGGACTGCGATCCTTGTCAGCGAAGGCAGCTTCTTCTGATGCTTCATCATTGTTACCTAGTCTTTCCTGACACAGGTAAACAATCTGCTCAACGAAGACGATCAAGAAGAACCCACATGCTGCAATCAACTCGGCCCAGTTGAAATGATACATCATGTTTTGCATCTTGAATGCATCTATCAAGAGTCTACGAGACTCCGGAAGGAGGTGAATCAGCGCGATCCCCATGAAGACCCCACCGGCGAACGCGTTGAGCCAGCCCACGACGCGTCTCAGTCGTGCTCGGTGCTTGGGGTCTGTCATGGAGGACTTGGAGAACAGACATACTGGGGCAAGCCCAAAGAGCAAAGCTGCGCCCAGAAGGATGAAGATGGCTACAACTTTGATTTCCGTGGCCTGCAACATGGCAAGCCAACCAGTCTCTCAATCTTAATGTTCAAATTGACACTGCTTTGGCAGGGAATCCGTTTGATCAGATCGAAGAGTTCGCTGTATGATGAACATGTAATGATCGAAATTGCACCGACCAAAATTGCACGGCGCACCGATAGCCAATCAGTAGTGTCGTCTCGTCAATTATTCAACAAAATACTGCAGAGTTTCTGAAAATATTGTGGAATCACCGTTCAATATTGTATCATCATTCATGGCCATAGGCGCAGCACCTGTTGCACTGATGGTATTAATAGAAACAACAATAATTGCTTTGTGTGCTACACAAAAATTGGATCATTACTTTAGCGATGGTTATTATAAATTATTGTATTGTTGCTGGTATTGCATTAACAGCATATGTCGCAAGTGCTTTGAATCTAAATTCGTACGTAGACATATTATAATGGCCTCCTCTATCTTCGTGTTTTTGTAATACAACCAAAGGTCATATAAAGCTCTTACATATTACATCCATATGTAAGAAAAAGATATGCAATGGAAAGTGTGAGAAAATGATGAAAATATGAATCAAAGTATGAATCGATGTATGCAGTTACTTATTTTTGACTATTGGGTATGGAAAACACGAATGCTCTATCTGTTGAACCTGTGTGTATTTACATGTGCTAAATATTTACAGGAAAACTATCTTGGGTACTTTGTACGCATCACTGTATTGACTTCTTCGTCGCCATATGGTGTCTGATTGGTAAACAGTATCCGAGTACCTGCTTTAGCAAAAGAGTAAACGCGTTGATATAATTCACTGCTGTGAAAACTGCTCTCGTTAAATTTTACCTGCCAGTTTTTGGCAGAGTTCAAGAGAGGGCGCTTCATCCGGAAATACTTTATTTTGAATGAAGTAAGGCCGGCGTTTCCCATCCTCTGTGTTTATAGAGGATCCCTAATGTACATCCACCACTCCCCTCACTCGGTTTCTCTTCAGTCGTTTGACCTCTCGATTCTTCATTAGATAGGTTGCTGTGGTAACCAAGATGAAGTCCAAAAACTCGAACATTGTGATTAGACTGGCGCCTATGAGGAGGCCCATATAACCGCCAATGCTACCTGTAAAAGGAACCAGACATGTTTACAAGTAGGCCTATAAATTTTCTAGTTAGAAAGAAATCATACATTTCGGGATGATAAATTAGTACAGATAAAAAAAAAGTCGTTCATGCACTCACTTTGTAAATTTGTGAATTCGTAGGAAGGGATTTCTTGTATCTTCTGGAAGCTGAGTTCTTCGAAGTAGATTCTAACATCCAGCACGTTTTTCCTGTGTTTCAAAAATGACCAGAGATGAACTTATTTTAACCAGTAGCACCTCCCCCCCCCCAAAAAAAAGTACCCACTTTTAGGGGGGGGTAGGTAAACGTTTCATATCATATATATAACATTACTCGCCAGTCTCAGAGTGGCTTGAACTTTGACAACAAAATAACAAACTTTTTGTTAATGAATGAATTGTATCAACAACAGCAAAATTATATTATGAATGATGGTTTAAATGTTTTAATCTGCAACCGTGTCTGTATAGTGCAGACAGCAGAGGGCGCTATTAAATGCTGATTGCTACCTCATGAACTTGTCCTGTACGCGTCCTGTACTATACTGCGCGCGAAACGATTCGCAATGCCTGGACGAAATTCACGTTCTGAAACGAGCGTTCTTTGGAGTATGCACAGTGGACAGCAACCATTTATAGTAGCTATGAAAATTTTACTTGGACATTTTAGCTATGGAGACATTTTGGAGAATAAAATACATGTAGTTTCAACCGTGGCGCTTTCATGCATCTTCTGCGTCAGTCAAAAGACTGGCGTCTCGTTACCTAAATTGCGTTCACGTCGAAGAAAGCGTCAGGAAACCATTCTATTATTGTCTCACCTGATGTCACTCTCAGTGCGGTTGGTCATCTGTGTAAGTTCTTCTAAGTGATGTTGACCGGGATAATAGGCGAAGGATACACGAGTGTCATAGATGGTGAGATTGCAGGGAACTTGACAGTCATAAGACTTGTCTTTGGCGGCGAAGTTGGCTGCAAGAAGAAGGAATGATATGCTTGGTTTTATTGGGATGTAGTTGCCAAGGAGATCGCGTCGTCATCGCAGGTCTTCACACGCCATGGCCAGTACAAATCTGGTGAGTTATACTTGAATTGAATGAAAATGTTCATTTTATCTTAAAAGGTAAATGTAGTTTGTTGATTTCATCACAGATGCAAAGCCTACCGACGATTTGCCAGCAGAGGCGGGCACGGGGCAGCAAAATGAAATTACTACCAGAAAAAAAACACCCCATTCTCACCTCGCAAAGTCCACTTTCCACTTTATGCTCGCTAAATATAGATTCTAAACTTCATTTCACACAACTGAGAAAACCAATCCGGTGTTTATCAGAGTCGAACAGGAGAAATAAAACTATACCGATTCTTTTGGACAGGCCTGCAATATACAAACCGTAAAACTTAAAAGGGCCCGACATTTAAATCCCGGCCGAATCTTCAGGCAAAATGACTTACGAAAGCACAAATTGATGAAAGTGATAAAAACATGTCATGTTTACCCTCAGCTGGCAGTAAACAGGTGTAATATTTAGACAAGGGACACTCGTCCTCGTCTTCATCTTCTGAAATAAGAAAATAAATTGTGAACGTTTATTAGATGAGACCTACTGTTTATGGTGAGACCTATATATACACTAGCCAATAACTTCCTATTATACAGTCTCCCAGGATGCGTGCAGAATTTATGGACATAAAAAGCAGACAATTTTAAACCACATTCTTGAGGTTTCTTTCTTCGTGCTTTACAACAGCCTATCGTTTCAATATCTTGATTGGTTAAATTGACAACTTTTTCTTTGTTTATCTCGATAAATTGTTCAGAATTGAACAAGCGTTAAACTTTCTTCCTCTACATCAGAATAACTGTACAGAGTTTTCTTCCGTACCTGGGTGTCTCATGTCTCTGCAGCCGCATCTTTCCTGGATGTTCTCAATCCTGTGTTCGTACTGACACATCGGAACTGTGTAATTGTTAGAAAACCTCAGATCACCATCAGTGCAGTTAGATTCGTAGGGTTCCTTCAAATTCAAAACCTAGAAACACAACATTAAAATTCCCAAAGTTCAATTCAATCTGCAGCCTGACTTTCTTGTCTCAGTCTTGTCTAAGTCTTGTCTAAGAACCATCGGTTGTACTTGTTACATTCAATATGAAGCGTACTTGGTTGTGACTGTTTTAGAGTTCTCTTAAGTCATCGAAAGTGAAATAAAAACCTATTATAACACAAGAAAGTAATCAATGAGCTAAAATATAACTGAATCAAAGCTTTACCGTCTTTACGCGGATTTACACCAATGTTGAGATAAATTTATTCATTTCCACATGATATTAACATGATGATTTCCGGCAGTGTAGCACTTATCCTAATTTTTCATTTTGTCAAAAGTAGAATGGAAAACGAACTTTTCATGCCGACGTACCTGTTTTATTTCAACTCCAACTAGTGTTTCATAGCCCGGCGAGACGGCGATTCCCAATTCTTTCACAAGAGGGCGCTGTCCTTGAGGGTGAACCAGTAACTACATTAAACATACACGGAACCTTAAAACATTAACATCATGACATAAAAAGATGGGGTGTGCATTCTAGACTTTCTGGCATGTATTGCCTTAATTAAAAACATGCGCGTCACGTGCAGTAGATAATTATTAAGGACAATAGTTTATTTGAACAACTGATTTACCCTAATTGTCGACCGGCATGTATTGCCTTAATTAAGAACATGCGTATCACGTGCGGTAATTATTACATACAGTAAAGGTAATGATAAATAATATATATACCCTAATGGATTTACCCTAAATTTCGACCACATTTCCTGGTTTCTACCCATCAACAAATTATAAACTGTTGCCTTGTTAACTGTTGCCTGGTTACGCCATGGTTACGCCGCCAAAAAAAGTGTCAGGTCATTCATTATTAGGCCTTGATGAATTGCCAAGCGTTCTGCTGCGAGATTGTTCAAATGTTTGCAGTTCCTTTGATCGAGGGCTTTTAGCGTCAGTGTATATTGGTATAGTTTGAGTTGATTAAGTAATATATTTTCAATTAAGGTTCCGTTCTTATGGTTTAATCCTACGCGAAACGTTTTTTTCTTTTTATAAGTTCATACAACGATAATCATGATGGGTTAGTCCACCGGTTTAACATTTCGAAAATTGTGCATTAATAGACTTTCTGCGACTAAGTTAAAAGAATTTTTTAATATATTTTTTTTTTCTTTACCATACCAGGTCCATAAAGCCTGAGCATCTCAAATTGACATATCGGAATCCTGCATTTTTTTTTAAGACTTATTTCTGCGGCACTGATTTTTTTTAAATTCTTGATAAGTTAACTCCTTTACCATTATTGGTTTTAAAAATTGCAACGAATCCCTCATAATTCTATCCGTAAGGACCAATAAAAAAACAGCATTTATTTGTGTGTATACTGTACCTTAATTCCTGCAGCATTATTCTCTCCAAAGATATATTCCTGTTGTTCCACGTTGATCTTCATAAACAGCGCATTATGGCTCCCTGATTGATGGATGTAATACACGTCTTCAGGATCGTCGTTGAACGAGTAACACAAGCCGAAATCAGTGAAGATTCGAGTGAAGTTATCAGCGGAGCAATTGGCTGCCTTAAAGGTGCACTCCAGCAGCATGTCTTCAATCTGATGTGTACTATTAATGAGTCGATCTGTCATATTTATACCATCGTGTGACTTTAAATACTCCACATCCACCGGTGATTTGTTGGCTGGATTCAAGGAGCGCACAGCATCTAAGAAGTCGGGTGGGACTTGAGATTTCTTCCATTGGTTGTAGTTGCAGAATGTCACAGCAGGAAATGGAATCTCACGAACGTAGTTGATTTTGACGACACTCGACACTGGTCGCTGGTAATAGGTCATGATACTGATGGAGATTCCATACAAGAGATATCCTGTCATACCACCGACAATACAGAACCATACTAACCTGTAAACGAAGCACAATTAGCACTGGCTTAAATCTCAATTAATGTAACGGTCTTTGAGTATAGACTGTCCTTCTATGGCTCCTAAAGGGAACCTCTCCATTGCAAGATGACATGAACTTGTCAAGTTTTGCTCACCTTGCTGCGTCAAAATACTGTGGCGTAGTGGGCCTACTTTGGGCCCGAATAAGCACATCAAGAAACATAAAAACATTGCAAAGATTCATACCACTACAAGTGTGCAACGATCCAACAAACCCATTAGAAACCAAAAAAAAAATCCTAAAATGATTCATGCGATAATGAAGAGCAAGACAGCGAGTATGTTAATTCAAATTCGCCATAAAGATACAGGTTTGGAATAATATTGGTAAAATAGATATTTTTAAGAATACTGTCATTTGTTTTGTGGAAAGGTGAATGTAGTTACCTCCTAAGAAAATGAACTTTATAGTCCGTGATGAAACGAACCCCATGGAAGGTTGTATCATCTCCAAACTGAGCGATATGTTCCTTGAGTGAGGTGCATTCTCTCTCCTCTGTCTCCTGTTCAGTTCTCGGTGTCTTTCGTCCTGATCCAGCCATCTCTGATGGGGATTCAGCGATCATAGCTTGGCCGGTACCTTGTCTCGTATCCTGCTCTCTCTGCTCTCTCGCTCTTGCGTCTGCTTGTCTGACATGGTTTGCTATTCCATCCTCGATCCTGCAGGTTTGTTTTTCCACAGGACTTTGTGTCACCTAATATCAGCTCATCAATCTTGCCTTGTAATTCATCAAACTTGACATCGTTTTGCCGAATGTCACCACTGACACTCACACGCAAGTAAGTGGGTGTCACTTCGTGAAAACCGCGTAATTAACAATTTTGGATTCACGAACTCACACCCGGGTGTGCGCGCGCACATCGGACACTGAATTATGCGTCATCGAACAATTAATTGTTCGCTTTGACGAACTGCAGATGATACGCAAGCACGTTGCTGAGAAAAGCGCTTTTGAAAGAGTTGACACGAATTTAATCCATCCGAACACGTTTGTTGGCTTATACAAATACATGTTCTTGCAATTTTGAATAGTTTAGAATATTTTTTTTCTGTATAATGCAATTCTGTAAAATACGCGCGCGTGCCATGATATTCGTGGTGTCGTGTTAAGGCAATAAATAAATGCGTTGCATGGAGCTATTATGGAACTCTTTGGCGCTTGAGCGTTTTTAAACAATATGTTTAAATTAATACCGGTCGCGGTTTCGAGTCTGGATGTTCGGCTCGGGTCATTATCAACACCAATGCGGTATTGTTGCATGCTGACGTCTGGACTGCAGTAACCAAAACCTTTTTTTTTTTAGATGTTATGTTCAAACTGTTAAATTGTCTTTTAAAACTCTGATTTGTAAAACGATCAATGTGCCCGACGACATCTCGAACCTTGCTTTCTGTAATGATGGAGTACTAACTAAATCAAACATTACGTAAACAATTTTTTTCCTCTTATATTTCATAAACTTCTGAGCAAACTTTCTTTGATTGTTTCGTAATTGTCTTCAAATAGGACATTTGTTGCAACCTGGTGTCATGCGAATTAAAGGAACCGATCGATTTTTTTGACAGGGACGAGATGCCTTGAATCATTATAAATTTACGTGATAAAACCGGTCACGTTTGAGATATATACTACAGTATATCTTAAAACTATTGAGAGGACAAAACACATTTGACGTCAATAAAACACAGCAGAATATTTTATATAAAAATGGAAACGAATTAAAACGAATGAAAGCATTTCTTTTGAACTAAATTTATTTATACGCTTTCACGACACTCTTTTTCATACTATCGGGAAAATGTACTTGATACACATTGGACATTTTACTGAAAACTGGGCTTAGGAAGTGTCAGTGAAAACGAATTATGGGTCCGACCAACATTAATGATGGGAGATGTTTTTGACAAAGCATTGAATCATCGTTGGAACTAATACCAGCATCTTTACTCATAATGCGTTCATTTATTTTAATGCCATCTCTAGTTTAAATAATTAATATTTTAAACGTGTTTGTTAAAAAACAGAGGAAGGTGTTGGCAGTTAATACAAAACGAAAGGAGAATTTGGTGTTGAGTGTTCAAGTAATTAGCCATGCTGCACCAACTACCGGAATAATATATTTCGCCCTCAAATTAACAAAATGTATATTTACTTAACTGTGAAACCTGTCTTGATACACTTAGTAACTCATACACGTGTCTTATCGCTCAATTGAATAATATAATGCAAAAGAATTGAATTAGAAAATATTAAGACGGACAAACATCTTAATTATTATGTGATCTTAATTAATATGTGTTTTTTATTATCCAATTGGATATTTCTGTGTCTTGAATTTTTTTTACATACCTAATGATGTTTACAAGCCATAAAATTTGTTGTTTTTTTGGGTAATATTTGGTGCCTTTTTATAAGTGATGAGAAACTACAACAAATATTGCAAATTGTCAAATGACGGCGAGCGACTTTATCTGGAATGTGCTTGGACAGTCCGGGTGAGGTGAGGCGTCCGCACTGCTCTAAAAACTGCTCTCAGTGAATTGAGCTGCCAGTTTTTGGCAGAGTTCACGAGAGGAGAGGGCGCTCCATCCAGAAATACTTTATTTTTGAATGAAGTAAGGCCTTTCCTCTGTGTTTGTAGTAGACCCTTCGTGTCGATCCTCTTTTCCCCTCACTCGGTTTCTCTTCAGTCGTTTGACCTCTCGATTCTTCATTAGATAGGTTGCCGTGGTAACCAAGATGAAGTCCAAAAACTCGAACATTGTGATTAGACTGGCGCCTATGAGGAGGCCCATATAACCGCCAATGCTACCTGTAAAAGGAACCAGACATGTTTGCTTGTTGAGAGAGAGGCCTGAACACGTGATCACTAAATACTCACGTGACACTGTACGTATAGGTGTAGCTGCAGCATAGTGACAGCTAGCTATATATTAAAACTATTAATAGCCATAATGAACACAAGTATAAATGTTCTGTTTCAGAAAGAAATAATACATTTCGAGATAAATTAGTACAGATATAAAAAGTCGTTCATGCACTCACTTTGTAAACTTGTGAATTCGTAGGAAGGGATTTCTTGTATCTTCTGGAAGCTGAGTTCTTCGAAGTAGATTCTAACATCCAACACGTTTTTCCTGTGTTACAAAGATGACCAGAGATAAAGTTATTTAAACGAGTAGCACCCCCCCCCCAGTAAATGTTTCATATATAATAAAAACCCAAATATTAAATCGCATGTATAAATTAAAAACAAATTAATCGCCAGTTTTGGGGTCACTTGCACTTTGCAACAAACACACTTTTTTTTAAAAATGAATTGTATCAACATATAACAAAATATCAGAACTCCTGGTTTAAATGTTTGAAACCGCAACCGAATCTGTACAGTGCAGACGGCAGAGGGCGCAATTCAAATGATGATATCTCGTGAACTTATCCCGTGCGCCGCGGGAAACGAATTCGATTCGCAATGCCACGACGGAATTCACGTTCTCCTGAAACGAGCTTTCTTTTATGCATAGTGGACAGCAACTGGACTACAATCATTTAGTGTAGCTGTGGACATGTCACCGCGTGAAGAAAACATTTTGGAGAATAAATAGTTGCAATCGGAGCACCCGTGCATCTTCTACGTACGTCAGTCAAAAGACTGGCTGGCGTCCAGTCACCTAAATTACGTTAACGTCGAAGAAAGCGTCAGGAAACCATTCTATTATTGTCTCACCTGATGTCACTCTCAGTGCGGTTGGTCATCTGTGTAAGTTCTTCTAAGTGATGTTGACCGGGATAATAGGCGAAGGATACACGAGTGTCATAGATGGTGAGATTGCAGGGAACTTGACAGTCATAAGACTTGTCTTTGGCGGCGAAGTTGGCTGCAAGAAGAAGGAATGATATGCTTGGTTTTAACTTTTATTATAGGCCGTGGTTTCCAAGGAGATCGTGTCGTCATCGCAGGTGTTCATACGCCATGGCCGTTAAAAAGCAGGTGAGTTATACTTGAAAAGAATGAAAATGTTCAATTTATCTAAAAAGGTAAATGTAGTTTGTTGATTTCATCACAGAGGTATTACTTTTATTAGCCTGCGGACGATTTGGCAGCAGAGGCGGCATCATACAAGGGAGAAATTTAAAAAACAAAACAAAACAAAAACACATATTCAACTCCCAAAGTCAATTTCCTACTTTATGTTTTGCTGAACATAGTTTCTAAATTTCATTTCGCACAACTGACAAAACCAATCCAGTGTTTATCTGAGTCGAACAGGAGGAAAAAAAAGATACCGAATCTTCTTCATGGACAGGCCTGCAATATACAAACCGTAAAATTTAAAAGGATATGACATTTAAATCCTAGCAGAATCTTCAGGTAAAACCACTTACGAACGCACAGAATTTACAAAAGTAATTTGGAAAGGTTATTTTTACCCTCAGCTGGCAGTAAACAGGTGTAATATTTAGACAAGGGACACTCGTCTTCGTCTTTATCTCCTGAAAGTAGAAAAATATATTGTAAAATGTATTAGATGGGAGCCACTGTTTATGGTGAGACCTATACCCCAGCTAATAATTTTCTATTATACAGTTTTCCAAAATGCGTGCAGAATGTATGGAAATATAAAGCAGAGAAAATTATAAACTACATTCTTGTGCTTTATTCTTTTTCGTTTTTAACAACAGCTAGCTTTTCAATATCTTGATTGGTTAAATTGACAATTTTATCTTTGTTTATCTCGGTAAATTGTTTCAGAATTGAACAAGCGTTTCTTCCTCTACATCAGAATAACTGTACATATTTTTTTCCGTACCTGGGTGTCTCATGTCTCTGCAGCCGCATCTTTCCTGGATGTTCTCAATCCTGTGTTCATACTGACAAAGCGGTACTGTGTAATTGTTAGAAAACCTCAGATCACCATCAGTGCAGTTAGATTCGTAGGGTTCCTTCAAATTCAAAACCTAGAAACACAACATTCAAATTCCCAAAGTTCAATTCAATCTGCAGCCTGACTTTCAAAGTCTTGTCTAAGAACCATCGGTTGTACTTGTTACATTAAGTTTACTGAGTGTAACTGGTCTAGAGGTTTCTTAAGTCGTCGCCGTTGAAATAAAAACCTTTCATGGTGCAATAATACAACAAGAATTTTATCAATAAACTTTAATTAAACTGAATCAAAGCTTTACTGCGCCTACTGTTTACACCTATTTGGAGATAAATGTGTTAATTTCCAAATGAAATGATTATACTGTCCAGTTCAGCACTTATTCTATAATTGTTCAGTTTGGAAAATAAGGATGGAAAACGAACTTGTCATGCCGACGTACCTGTTTTATTTGAACTCCAACTAGTGTTTCATAGCCCGGCGAGACGGCGATACCTAATTCTTTCACAAGAGGGCGCTGTCCTTGAGGGTGAACCAGCAACTACATTAAACATACACGAAACCTCAAAACATTAACAGGAAACATTATCGTGACATAAAAAGATGGGGTGTGCATTCTAGACTTTCTGACATGTATTGCCTTAATTAAAAACATGCGCGTCACGTGCCGTAGATAATAAGTTATTAAGGACAATAGTTTATTTGAACAACTGATTTACCCTAAATGTCGACAACATTTTTCTTGTAATTTATACCTGTGAATAAATTATAAAGACTACACTAAACGACCCTATACTATTGCCTTGTTAACTACTGCTTAGTTACGTTTGCCGATGAAAGCGCTGGGTCATTAGGCCTTGATAAATTGCCAAGCGTTCTGCTGTGAGATTGTTCAACTGTTTGCAGTTCCTCTGATCGAGGGCGTGTAGTTGAGTTGATTAAGTAATTGATTTTCAATTAAGGTTCCGTTCAGATTTAATCCTGTAAGCGAAATGTTTTTATTTAGTGCATAGACCAACAACCATAATGAGAATGGATTAAAGTAACCCAGTGTACCGATTCGGAAATTAGTTATGTTCGTTAATAGTATCCGCGGCTTGGATTTGATAAGATCTTTATTCATTCCTTTACCACACCAGGTTCAAAAATGTGTATGTGAGCATCTCAAATTGTCAAATTGAAACATTTGAATCATTCATTTTATTTAGTTGACTTATTTCTTCGGCATTGATTTTTTTTTAAGTTCTTGATTAATTCCTTTACCATATTGGTTTTAAAATTTGCCACGTGAGCATCTCTAACTAAATCAGAATCCCTCATCCGTAATGACCAAAGTACAGCATTTATTCGTGTGTATACCGTACCTTAATTCCGGCAGCGTTATTCTCTCCAAAGATATATTCCTGTTGTTCCACGTTGATCTTCATAAACAGCGCATTATGGCTCCCTGATTGATGGATGTAATACACGTCTTCAGGATCGCCGTTGAACGAGTAACACAAGCCGAAATCAGTGAAGATTCGAGTGAAGTTATCAGCGGAGCAATTGGCTGACTTAAAGGTGCACTCCAGCAGCATGTCTTCAATCTGATGTGTATCATTAATGAGTCGATCCCTCAGATTCATGACATCGTGTGACTTTAAGTACTCCACATCCACGGGTGATTTGTTGGCTGGATTCAAGGAGCGTACAGCATCTAAGAAGTCGGGTGGGACTTGAGATTTCTTCCATTGGTTGTAGTTGCAGAATGTCACAGCAGGAAATGGAATCTCACGAACGTAGTTGATTTTGACCACACTCGACACTGGTCGCTGGTAATAGGTCATGATACTGATGGAGATTCCATACAAGAGATATCCTGTCATACCACCGACAATACAGACCCATACTAACCTGTAAACGAAACAATATTAACACTATAATGTCAGGGCATCCGAGCAAAGACTGTCGTGCGAATATCTATTGCATCCGCGTTATTGCAAAACAGCAGCTCGCTTTAATCAGGTACCGGCATGTCGAGTTTTGCAAATCTTAATTGCTTCGACACGATTAGGATCATCAATAGGAAAAAAAATGGGTGTTAGGCATAGAGCTATATTAAATTACTAGAGCGCTAACTTCGCGTACAAATTGAAGCCCGGTTCATACTTCACGCGAAGTTAGCGCTCTATGCCTGCTGGGCGCATCCATGTTTGTGCACAAACCTATGGAGACCTAGAAATTGTGTACGGCTTTTGTACGGCTATTTGCATATATCTGCGTTTGTATTCCATACCGGTGCGTTATCGAAGCTAATACGCCCAAAACCGAAACGCACGATCAGCAAATGAGCGTGTCATTTGGATCTACGCAAACAGCGCAACGCGTGCGCGTATTCGCTGCAGATGCTTTTTGCCGTCACGTTTTTTGAACCGTCAATGACGCGCTAAGTTGTTTGCGTATGTTCTACTTGCGCGTTGCATGTAGAGTACACTTTCAAAATTCAATCCATCTAATTTCATTATGTTCTACGAATACGCACATGAGTTCGTCGATCGTACCACGATTTGCTGACCTATCTCAGTTTTTGCCATTTCGAGAAAAACGCGTTTGAAGTTGGGCCTATTTTGCATCCACTCTTTCACCCAGAACACTAATTGTTGTTGACTCAGTTTTTATATATAATAAAGTTGGATAGTTGAATTATGATTTTAAATTGTTTCTAAGGCAAAAACTCATCATTACCAGGTGAAAAATAGGCGCCAAATCCATAAGTCACTTCGTGAAAATTTCATTTTCATATTTCATGCGCACGAACAGCGACCTATCTAGATAGGTCACTTCGTGAAAATTTAATTTTCATTTTTCATGCGCGCGAACGGCGACCTATCCAGATAGGTCACTTCGTGAAACGAACAATTTCGATTTCTCTGTGGCTGATAGTGACTTATGTCATATGCGCATGCGCGTGCGGACCTCTTCACGTTAAGTCATATGGAGGTTCGTTGCAATCTGTTGGTTTTTTTATATTAATATTATTGTTATTAGAGATTAATAAGCTCTTACAAACTAAAACGCTGTTATAGTGAAGGAAATTAGAAAATGAATTCCAATATATACGGGGTGCATAGAAACTTGTTGAATACATTGTGCATACCTCCTAGTAATAATTCTTGAACGAATTCATTGTAAAGGTGTACTTTTATTCCATTATTTTTTATTGTAAAAAAATCGAGAAATAAAATCCGTGGACAAAACAGGTATTTTTTTTAAACACGACTCACAAGTTCAAGTTACACTGAAACAAAACGATAAACGTACATGTACACTCTCATTATCTTCAAATCTTTGTTTTCTTTTTTATTCTTCAAAGTGTACTTTCTCATTATTTAAACCTATTATTCCCTAAAAACAGCAATTTTCTGCAGATACTTTGTAAGCCTCCCCCTTAAAAAAATAATGATATATCTCAATGACATACATTAAAAAAAAAAATTTGCTGCATTTTAATTAACAATGCTCAAAACGTCAAAACTGAATATAAATAGGATGTTTAGTCGCGTTAATACAATGAAGATTTTGTGGGTTTTTGAGAGTCGACTATCAGAACAGGCCATATTTAATGGCCACTCAAGGGATAGAAAAGTAAATTTAAGAAACAAATTAATTATGTAGAAAGACAAGTACTGCCTTGATGTTTGAACTGGGACTGACCATCATGATGCAGGTCTGATGTAAAGAGTTCAACAGAGAGGCAGTGCAAACAGTTGTTCCCGGCAATCTTTCAAATTTAAAAATAAGGGCTTTACTTGAAACGTTCTTAGCAATGGATTTCCTTTATTTGTTCTTAATTACTGTTTTTAGTTTTACTTCAAACTGTAGGTGCATAAATGAAATACTGCGAGAACTGACAATAAAAGAGGTATCTCTTAATATTTCAAGATAAGTCTGGCATTAGTGAAGGATGTAGATCAAAGATGAAACCAGTGACGGCTAAGGAACAGCTCCTGGTTCAAAGATTGTGGAGTAACAAGCACAAAACATCGAAAATCTGGAGAAATGCACACACAAAAAAGAATAGAAATACATTCACTCAACATTTTATCGGCAATCAGTGGTCGCCCTATGTTTTAAGGCTGAGCATTGTCCCGTTACATTCCGAGGCAGACTGTGGCAGGTGGTTCATGCATTCAGTAATTAAATTTAAATTTAGAATCTACATGAACATTTATTTGGATTTTTTTCTTTTAATATAGTCGACATGGAAAATCAATATAAAACAATTACAGTTTGTCAAAGGGAATCATTGATAAATCATTCAGACTGTGTTTAATGTCTGGTGTCACTATCCTTGCAGTCTGTGTCTTTTTTGGATTTTCACATGTTTTGCAATATTAACTAAAACAAATCATAGCAACTGAATTTAACTTTTTTGCAGTTCACCCCATTTATATTTTTTTTGTTATCTGCATTTTTTTGTTAGAATTGCAGCAAGACTGGAGTACTAAATCAATGTTTAAAAAGAGAGAAACGAAGCACAAAACGTAATCTGTTATTTTTTGTTAGAATTGCAGCAAGACTGGAGTACTAAATCAATGTTTAAAAAGAGAGAAACGAAGCACAAAACGTAAAAACGAGGAACAGACGCAATGCTCTTTTTGATCTGAGCCGGGCAGTATAAAACCAAAATAATAAGCAGCAAAAGTATGAAAGGTTAAATAATAACCTTTATGTTAAAAAAAAATTGCTTACATTCATGCTCCAGGAATCGATCACTTTCCTTTCAACGAAGCGTTTTCAAAACTTCATTCAATTATGTAGACGAATGGTGCTCTGTATAAACTTTTGGCTGCAATTAACCACTGAGACATCCACATTCTGTAACACAAACAAACCAAACCAATCACGAATCATAATATTAAAGAAACAACCTTAGTTTGGCCCTTTTATTTTATAAATATTTTCCCGAAAGGACAGTCAGTGAATCAACGTAAATATCAACCGAGATGTCATTAAAAAGCATTAGTTCGGAATCAAACCCCACTCAAGTGTTATTCTGACTGATTATGACTACCCACTACCGTCTACACTACAGTACGCCAATAGGCTAATTAGTGTAGGATGTTGTGCTATCATACACACGAGTCTCTGCAAAACATGTATTTAGACAAAGCCCAACACGAACATATTGCAATACGAGTAATCAAAATACAGAAGGAATATACTTACAGACGTTTACAGAATCAGAAACTCGGTTGAAACTTGCTAGTTTCGTTCAGCCATCAAACGACATGACTGTGTACGCCGCCACTGTTTCTGATAACGCTAAAGACTGGCCCCTAGTGACTCAATTTCATAAGAAAGTGATGGGGACCACATTAAATCCAGGTACCAGACTCTATAAGTCACTTCGTGGAAAACTGACAGCGTTGTTTACGCGTTTCACGAAGTGACCTATCTCGATGCGTCAGTTCGTGAAATGATAATTTTGTAGCGATAGGTCAACATTTTTAATTAGCTGAATCAGCTTAATTAGCTAATTAGGCCACTTATGAATTTGAAATTTTCAGAAAATAAAGATTTCATCATGCATAACCAGAATATGCTAAAAACCAAATTCGTCAAAAATTCAGATAGGTCAGATCGTGGTACGATCGACGAATTCAAAATGTCTGCGCCCAGGACGGCTTTAATGCGTCTCCGCGCGCAGAATGACGAGTTAGCGCTCTAGTAATTTAATATAGCTCTATGGTGTTTTGAAAGGTATCAGAATCTTCTCTGATATTGTACCTCAATTGACAAATGCATTTAATTCAAACTCTTTGTCAATTGAAGGGTGTGTACTGGTTTGAAAGTTCTTATCAGCAATATCGTTGTCGTTCTGATCAACTTGACATTTCCTCTGCATTGTATCAGAGGTTCCTACTCATGTCTTCGTTGAGGGAAGAGCTGAGCTTTCGTGAGTGGCTTTTTATTGAAGAGGTGTTTCTATAGGCATCCAGCTGCTGATCGGTAAACACAATTCATATTTATTATGCCTTTTATAATTTTTAACAGCCAAAGAAGCCATTAATCAAACAAGCGTGTAACGAGCCAACGAATGCAAGCAACCCCCCAAAAGATTGAGTATTAAACATGAAAGTGATAATACAGGGAGGTAGAGAACTTGCTAATGCAAGACTGCCCTCAGTGAGGTTCGAATAAACGCGTAGCATTAAAGGGAATGTACAACACTTGCTTTTGCTTCAATTTTCAGAAATAAATGGATTTGAAGGATAAGCATGTTATAGCAAATATTGTTAAATTGACTTGTTTCACGTTTTGGGCTTGTATATGCTGGGGAAAAAACAAGAAAACCATTCATGTTCTTGTATTTTGGTTCCCTGACCCCACTTAAGATGAAACGGAAAATTTATAGACTTTGGGGAATTGTAAGGACAGAGAATCAGTCTAGCAGGCTTGTACCCCTTCACAGGTGTGTAATCGATTGCAAAGACTTCTTGCAGTTTTTGCAGCAAAGAGTTTGCAAGCAATTTTTGAAAAAAGCCAGCTTTCTCCAACGCTGGTCGGCCGACCAGCGTTGGAAAAACACAATTTTTCTTTAAAATGTCAGAACACCATGAGCCACGCTTTTACAGGATGCTTTATACTGTCATTCCATAACAATCCAGTGAGGTATTTTGTGATAATTTGATGATTTCGTTTTGTGATGTTTGCAAATGTTGTAGCTTCTCTTTAATACATAGAAAAGGTTTGATAAGAACACCGTTTTTAATGTAACTAATATTATTGAAGTTACCTTCTAAGAAAATGGAGTTTATAGTCTGTGACGAAACGAACCCCATGGAAGGTTGTATCATCTCCAAACTGAGCGATATGTTCCTTGAGTGAGGTGCATTCTCTCTCCTCTGTCTCCTGTTCAGTTCTCGGTGTCTTCCGTCCTGATCCAGCCATCTCTGATGGGGATTCAGTGATAATAGCTAGGCCGGTACCTTGTCTCGTAACCTGCTCCATGTTCTCTCTGCGTCTGCTTGTCTGACATAGTTTGCTATTCACTATCCTCGATCCTGCAGAGTTTTTTTTTCTCAAAAAAGACGTTGTGTCACATGATACCGGCCGGTAATAAAGACGTGTAATATATTAAACTTGCCGATGGTAAATGATTCATTTGGGTCTTGGGACGCTCTTACCATCTCCTGAGGTTGTTACCCGTGCAAGGGCCACTCTGTCTCCTTTGCATTTATCCCTCCTCAGATTGTTTCGGATGCACATCTTGGAGCTCATGGCGTCAATAAATTCTCAACACGTTCATTCTCCATTAAAACACCATTACGTCTCTAAGCTGCGTCCATAAGAGAGTAAGTGTGAAGCATCGTCTTGTCTATATATATTGATCATCTTCAGACGCTTTGCTGATTACATATCTCAATGAACCTCCAAGCGGTGCAGTTTGTTATCGAGGCAGTGATCTTCGACAAACGCCGCATCACGAATGGCAGTGCTTTCCGATTCTCACGTGACCTTAAAACACCGTAGGACATTTTGCTCGGTACACTTTCTATCAAATAGATACACGCAAAGCTTTTAATCATCTGTGTCGTTGGTTATGCGTTATCAAGCAAGTCGATTATGCCTACACGTAATTTCATTGGAGCATGCACGTTGCTTTCACAGATGCGGTGATGTTGCATGCTCTACCTCTGGACTGCAGTAACCAAATCCATTTGTATTGAGATAATGTTCAGCATGGCAAGTGGACTTTGCAAGCTCTGATTTGTAACACATTAATTTGACGACATCTTAAATTTTGCTTTCTGTAATGATGGAGTACTTACTAAATCAAACATCACGTCAACAGTTTCTTAAATTTCATCAACTTCACAGCAACTGTCATTGACCGTTTCGTAATTTTCTTCAAATTGAACATTTGTTTTAATGTTGATGTCATGCGAATTAAAGGAACATTCGATTAATGTCAGCTTTTTTTTCTGAATAGTCGTCTTGTCTACAGGGACAAGATGCTTTGAATCGTTTTCAATTACAGTACCAAGACGTAATGAAATCAGTCACGTTTGAGATGGTGTTTCGGTTATCTTGAAATTATCGAGAGAAAAACAAGCTCGATCAAAAATATCTCGGAAGCTGCGGGCCAACGAATTCGTGTTCATGCATGAGTCACGTGATTGTACCATGTTATTTCTGGAAGGAGTATAGTGTTTTGAGTAAAAGAAAGTCAGTTGTTTGACCCTAGTGACCCCATGATGAACTCTGACCCCAGTTTGGTCATGTGACATGTTGGGGCTGAGCTACTGATACTTTTGACAAAGATTAGTTGAAATCGGTCAAAATATGAGCAATAGACAATGTCGTTGTTTGTTACTATAACTATGACTAACTAACGGAGAGACATGATGATTTGTTGAGCTGCTATTCCGCAGCTAGGCACCCTCGACTTCAACTTGTTGCAACAGAGCAGAATATTGTATTAAAAATTGAAACGCATTAAGCCGTTGTTATGACAATTAATACACGTAATGGATAATGAAGCCAGGACGTCAGTGCTCGGATTGGCAACATTTCAGTTAATAGGTATCAGTTATTCAGTATCTCTCTCAGGAGCACGCAACACGCTACAGTTTGGTATATACTTAAAATTATCGTACCCAGGGGAAAATATCCTAAACATCAGTTTGAATTGTATTAAATTTTACCTTTCAAAACGCATAACAGAATATTTGCTGTCTAAGAATGTAAATTCTGATGTAAGTAAAATAACACTAAAGGCGTTTTTTTTCCCCGAAACTTCATTTAAATTTTGGCAGTAGGTCTACCTTGTGTTGCGTGTGAAGCACTGCTCAATATAGGCTTAACAGCCTGAGCCAGCGACTCCACCTTTTAATTACGGCCCATCACGTCGAACATCGTTATTAACATAATAGCCTACCAGGCTACCATGGGATATGTAGAGATAATGTGGGAGCCAGAAAACACCTGTAATGGGTTGCAGTTATCATAATTGAAATCAACCATCGGGAGATCGTGAGGTTGACAGCTACAATAGTATTCTCTGATTATTAATATACCGAACTACCTGGGAACAGTAGTATGCTTCCATCAGGCCGTACATTTATGTCTATATAGAAGTATGGACATATCTGTGGGCATGACGATAAAAAAACCCGAAACCAACAGACAGTTATTGGGGCTCGTCAACGTGAAAGGCTATTGATTATAAGGTAACGATAGAGAAAACTGTGAAACCAGAGTAAAGAATAAGCCGCCGTCTAAAAATCTTTTTGCAGGCTTTTCGTAAATGAAATAAAAAATATGCATTTATTTAGGCTGGGTATATACATGCATTCAGTGAATGAAAATGAAAGGGGTCCGTTCTCCGTTTAAGCATTCATTTATCAGAGTAGTTGTATATAGGGGGAAAACCAGACTGAAAAGTTAGACTCAATTACACTTTGTCTCCAGAGTGTATGCAAATACCAGGGCACAATTTAAAGGCATGATTTGTTGACTTTGCTAGGAAGTATTCAAACAGAATGAGCGGTTGCAATGTTCAACAAATTTACACAGTTTGTTGATGATTTACAGGATGATGGCCCCAACATTCAAAACGAAACTGGTTCGGGCAACAAAACAATTCACGCATTCACTATCGCAAAACGCTGTAACCTTAAAACAGATTTTTCCTTTGATTATAAGGTAATTTAAAGGTTGTACGTTTCAAGGTATCACGTCTTAATTGAATACGGAGTGTCTTTGACAGTAGTAATGGGTTTATCGGATGAATGGGCTTGTTTAGTGGACGGTCAAGGCTGAAGCTAGCTAATGGCAAATGGACGGCATTTGTTGACTCGCCAGTCGAGTCCTAGCCTTCTTATTAGCAAGGCTGAAACCAATGATGAAAGTCCCTTAGGACAGTTCTACCTCCATGGTCCGATTGTTAATTGAAGGGTACAAACACTCCAACGCTCACCGAAGATTAAAAAATCTACGACTGAAGGAACGGTTATTAAAAAAGTATTCCCTGGCGGATGGACACAAGGGTATGTCAGACGTCGGCAGTGGGGAGTTGCATGTGCTTTGCTTGATTCGTAGCAACTCGTTGGTTATGGAGGCTTGGTCAATATATCTGCATCATAGGGTAGACTATCAGCATCATTTTACTCAGTACAAGACGATATATTTTATGAACGGGAAGACAATTAAAATGTGAACTCGAAGGCATAATATTGAGATTATTTCAACATCTTTCAAAAGGTATGGTAACTCTTACAATGTATTGACCGTTAAGCATGCAGTTTATTGCATCTTTTTATATGAGGAAAATCGGGGAAAGAAACTACATATGAACGATAAAATTCTAATCTTCGTTTTGGGGTTTGTTTTGATTGATTTTGCTTGACAAAAAATGGTACCTTGCTTGAAAATACTACAAACATTTAATGTCAATAACAATCTAGCCGAAAAAAATACCAAAGGAACTTTGGCAAGTAAATTGTTCATAATTATAATCCATCAATAGTCTTGTAGTACGGTTTGGATGATGAGTCATTGACGTCAATAGGTTAATGCCAACTCGGTTCAGACTTACATGCTTCATTTATTTTAATTATTGATCCTTGTTCCCTCCATACTATCAATCATTTCAAGGGGCGTGTTCTATTCCGACTAAGGCAACAAAAACATCTTGAATACAGGATACAATTATTGTACCAACGCAGATAACACATGCACCATTCCTAAAACTAGCCGATCTGTTTCTTGTTAAAATTTTGTTTAACAAATAATGATAAAAATTATACAAAAAACATCACGGCTTCTTTTCATTAGACAATTTTAATTCAATTACCTTCAACATAACCTCAAAACGTGAATCGTGCACACAGATTTAATCCGTTACAGTTTCGCCGCCCAAATAAAATACTCTTTACAATCTCTAAAAGTATTAAACAAAACGACACTGGCCAAATGAAAAGCTGATGACTGACTAACACGTGATTGTTATGATAAATAAAACTTAAAGGGGCGGAGTTTTTCCCCCCCCCCCAAAGATGTTGCGTTCATACCATTAAAGAATGTATTGCTGGCCGGCAAGCACTCTGCGTGTGTTTACATGATCAGTCATCAGCTCAGTCGCTGATAGATTCTCATAACGTCATGTATACCACCGTGTTTTACATCACCAGCAGTAGTAAGGATGCTCCTGTTTATGTTCGTCCGCATGGGGGCGCTCTCACACAGTTTAATCTCGAAAAGGATCTTGCAAATCGCCGTCGATTTGAGCTATTATTAAAAAAACAAATACAAAATTTTCAAAATGCCTAAAATCTAATGATATTCTAATTAGGGACGGATGATTCCATGATAATGTATTTACATGCATGCTGATAGCAAAACACCTTAGGGATAATAAAATCAAAAACTAAGTGTGAACAGTTGCACTCCCAATTTCAGACAACGGTGGGGGTAATAATGGGGTGCAAGATCAATATTGCATGTAAAATCCGACCTCTCCGTTAAAATTCGAAAAAAATATGTATGTGATGGAAACATTTCTAAAAGGGTAAAGGAAAAAAAAACTAAACTTTTTATCTGCATGGAGCAGAAAATTATCACGCCGCGATATTATGTCCAGAGCTATTTACGTACTTATGCCTATTTGCTGAAATAATCCTGTTGTGTTGCTGGTTGATTTAGGGTGCATATGAAGGGCAGATTACTAAGCAAGACCACACAAACCTTAGACAGGGTCTACCATGGGTCATCTCCCATAGTGATTCAAGTATCATGCAAGCATACGATATTTTAATAGCGGTATCTTGAAAGGAGACCAGCAGGGATGGAGACGCGCCCCTACGACGCGCCTTGGCGGGATAGTCTCCATTCACGCTGATTGGCCTCATGTAATACACCACAATCTCTAACAGATGTTATGTATGAGTCTTGATACAAGACTAGACATCACCCTCGTGGATATTTTAGCTAAAGGCCCATGCTATAAAATGGTGAGAAACTATGAGAAGATCTTATTTTCATTCGATCAATATGATGACATCTCAAATTTTGCTTTCTGTAATGATTGAGTACTTACTAAATCAAGCATCACGTAAACACTTTCTTCTCTTAAAATTCATCAACTTCGGAGCAACTTTCTTTGACCGTTTCGTCATTTTCTTCAAATAGAACATTATTTTGTTGCAATTCTGATGTCATGCGAATTAAAGGAAGATTCGATTAATGTTCGCGTGCACCCCCATGACCAAAAAAATAATCGTTCTGCCCAGGATGAAAATTTTTATGTGGGTGCAGTTTATCGCGAACATTTGATTGCACTCTATTCTAAAAGTTCTCATTTCCATAGGCCCTATTGTCCTGTTTGAAATAGATCTCATGCAAATTGACTCCACACGCGATTTAATATTCAAGTCATACGATAGGCCTACCGCCCCACTTGGAGGGAATTCGCCCTCTATTCAGTAACTTTACACGTTTACGATCTGGCAAGTAGTTAACCTAATCCCTATGCTTGCTCAGTACAAAACAAACAAAAATTAAAAGTTTTATTTGTTGAATGACCCCAAAAAGCTCAAAGGTAACCGAGCAAGCAGCGATCGTTATCAAAGAACACATCAGTAAGTGAAGTTTGATGTGATTGATTTGACGCGGTCACGTGGTTTGCGTGCATGCGGGAAGTGCGTGTTGTCACGGACAGTTTCATACCGAGTATTTGCCGGCCCCAGAGGGCTAACCAAGTGCTATCTCTGTACCTATCTCACTGACTTAGACTTGGACCTGCTCTAGTGGACGTGCCTAGTCTGTTGTCATTTTGGTTAGTAGTTTAATTCGAATCAAATCTTCAAGATGGAAGCTATTCCCATTGGTCATTGTGAGGAGAAGAGTGGCAAGTCGTATGATGGGACCATAGAGCAAGGAATTGAAGGTACACACGAGCCAGACATGGAGACGGACAAAGGGACTAAGGGAGACATGGATGCCACTGGCAGTGACTCGGCAAGTCGTGGTAAATGGACAGGCAAACTGGACTTCATATTGTCCAGTATGGGATACGCCATTGGGTTAGGCAACGTCTGGAGATTTCCCTATCTCTGCTACAGCAATGGAGGAGGTATGAGATACGTTCATTCAAACTGTTTGGTCAATTATTATTATCCTAATCCTTACACAATCCCAAGGCCTGAATATTTGCAAGAATTTGATGGGACTGGTGCACTGAAGAGGTGCAGTCAGTATGGGACTATACAGTGTCACTCAGCCGATACCGAAATTCACAATACTTAGCCTAATCATTATTCTTTCGTGAATTTTGTATCATGCAACGCAATTTGTGGCCAAGGGTAAGGTCAATCATTTCGTGCTGTGTAAAAAGGCTCGTTGATATTTGTGTTTGAGCTTGGGTGGCATTTGATAACTTAATAGGGGTAGAGGTTGCAATGACCACTACAGATGTTTTATAGAGACGTTTATAGCCTTGAGTGTTTGAGCAAATAAGTCATAACAGCTTCGTGTAATGTTAGAAACGCAGCAACGTACTGAGTATATTTATATCCTTTTGTATGTAACGCTCTAACATATGATGATAATTGAGGAAAAAATCAAGTAGAATCTGGTAACTCAACCACATTGGAAATCAAGTTTCCAACGAGATTACGATCAAGCTCATTGTAATCTCAATATCTGGATACAGGTTTTGCTCTTAAAACTTGAAATTGATTCCTTTACCACTCGTAAAAAAAATAAAATTGCAACACATGTCGTGTAAAAGAAACAAATTTCTGAATATATCGATACAAAGCTCCTGCTTAAAAGCAATCACCTATAAACATTTACCCCTTGGACCTATGACCTGTCGCCCGTGGCCCGCTATTGTACGCGGACGAGTCGCAAACAAATGCCTGTTTCGCGGGCGCTTCGCGCCGCAGGTGATCAATTCGTGTAAAAATGCACGATGAACTTTGCGCTTCATTGTAGGGTTGATATACAATACTGTGCCAGAATTACTCATAGAAAAATGGGGTAAAACATCACTCTCGGTATTCAATTCAAATGTACATAATGTATCCATCATCCGCTTGTTTCAAATTTTTACCCCTTGTCCTTGGAATTTTTTTTTTATTAAACAACATAACTGAGTAAGTCCAATACATTGTCCTGTATTTCTTTACAGGGGCTTTTCTCTTCCCGTATCTAATCATGCTGCTCTTGATTGGTTTCCCGATGTTGTTCCTGGAGATATCATTCGGTCAGTTCGGTAGTCTTGGCTGCATCTCAGTGTGGCGGATCAGCCCACTCTTCAAAGGTAACATTCCCGTCTTTATTTTCCCGCCAAATTATATTTCATAACTCAACTCAAGACTATACTGCACTTGCACATAATACGAAAGAGTTGGCTTTGCCATTTGAAGTATTGTTTATTGGTTTAAAAAACAGACGTTTCGATCAGCTTCAATTGATCGTCTTTATTTACGACTCCATTTTGACGGGGTTTTTTCCCCCTCAATCCTTTAAAATCGCGCGAGCATCAAGGCTGAAGTTACATTGAGTATCAGTTACGATTAAGTCAGAGTCATTAGTTGGTTGTTCTCAACAACAAAGACAGGTTCAAGTGCTCTTAATGGCCCCAGGGTCCGGTATGTACCACTTAAAATCGAAGAACTGGGTTTCCATAAGAGGCCCCGTGGTTTTGATCAATATTTGCATTTGGTTTTCAAGCCTAGTATATAAATTAAACATGAATGTATTTTTAATCGTCTCTGATCAAACTATTGTGAAGAAATGTTTACCTTTTGATGTCATTGGCGGGTTTTTTTCGGTTAGATTTGTATCGATATGGTAAAAAAAGCTCAGATGGTATAGATTTACAAATAGGCCTAGGTTTAAATATTACGTAACTTGAATTATTTGCATTTCTAAATCGACTTTCTATCATTTTTAAATAATTGTAAACCATGTTTCTTTCCGTAGGTATCGGTTTCGGCATGGTTCTGATGTCCGCTTACTTCTGTCTATACTACAATATCATCATAGCCTACTCCACTTACTACATGTTCGCCTCTGTCTTGAACCCGTTACCATGGGTAGGGTGCAACCACACAGACTTCAATACGGAGGCTTGTTTTGCTGCATCTCAGGGAGACGATTTGAAGGAATGTCCTTTCGAACTTGTCAACTACACGGCCAACAACACGAGGCCTGTCTTTGCCAGCGAGGAGTATTTCAAGTAAGTTTTTTTGTAAACTTTGTTGGAAATAGTTGTAAAAGGATTTTGATTGTTACTTGAGGATTATGAATGGCATATAATGCAAAACGTTCCATGATCAATACAATGAAGACAAATGATGATAAGTTTTGGTCAACGACGATGTGGATTATGATAATGGAAATTATGTTGACAGTGATGATGATAAAAAAGAGTAAGATATTCTCGTGAAATGGTTGATGGAATTTTTTGTAGGCATCGCGTCTTGAAGATGACTGACTCTTTAGGTGACATGGGAACCATTCAATGGGAAATTCTCCTCTGCTTCATCTTCGCCTGGCTACTTACCTTCATCTGTATTAGTAGAGGTATCAAGACGTCAGGGAAGGTAACAAAATGGCGACATTGTTAGGTCTTGAAGGAGTCAAGTTTTCTCTCATAAACATTTTACTCTAAAAAAAAAGTTTCAGTCTTATATCGTTTTAGGCTCAATTATATTTTATTGTCTGGCTCTAATGTTCAACAAAAGAGCCTCCAAATGGTCTTGTTTCGGGCAAAGTGGAATTCTAAGAGTTCACTGTCATAGTTCAATTATTGTAGACTTTCTGGCCGTAGGGAAAACAATTCCTGAAACGTACCACCTTTGCTTCAAAACTAAAGCAACCTTGTTACGGCATCTGTAAGTGCCTTCACGGGCTGAGACGTTGGGTACCGTGTAAGCGAACTAAAGGAATACCTCATTTCATTCCCCAGTCACCTTGCCCATCATAGTAACCATAATTATTCCTATTCCTTCCAATAAAGGTCGTGTACTTCACTGCAACTTTCCCGTATGTGGCTCTTATAGCTCTGCTCATCATCGGCGCTCTACAGCCCGGTGCAGTCAATGGGATACTGTACTTCATCACTCCACAGTTTGATAAACTCAAAGATGTACAGGTAAACAGAAAATAGACAGTTAACGTTTTAAAAAAAAATGTTTAAGAATACCTCGTTAAAGGTAGAGTAGGTCATGTGCAGCTATCAAAAAAGTAACCAACCAAATTATTGTTGAAAAGCTTTCTTGCTTTACAGGTGGCACTAAACTACCTGTGAAATTGGGTTTTTTTGGGGGGTTTTTTGGTGACATGCTGTCAATTTGAAGAAAACAATGTAAGTAGGCCATTTCCAAAGATGCGTCAAGTGACACATTTAAGGAAATTGCTTTTATAGTCAGCACATGTAGTTAGTTTGTAATTCGGCGAACCCGTGAATGGGTGCGCGCAAGCATTGACAAGACGCCATTGCACGACGCACACACGCGCGGTAGCTACAGTTCGTCGATTATAGTTTCATCGCGTAGCTGCAATCGGCTGAATGAGAACGTGTCCTGGATGCTGATTTCGGGCGCAATTCAAAACATGACTAGGCAACTTTTGAATTGAAGTCGGGATCCTAGAATATTGTTTTCTCTGAATAAACAGCATTCACGGAGCAAACATTTCATCAGGTTAGTTGTTAATCACCCGCCTTTAGATTGTGAGCACTTTTGTTGCTTCAAACGAAAAATGCACAGATGGCCAAATGATGTACTCTACCTTTAAGAGAAAAAGGCGGAGAGTTCTGCAAGTGGGAACTTATGCGGATATCAGGTTAACTAAAAAAATGTCTGGGTTAAGTTTACCCAAGGAGGGGTGAAAACTGCAACTACCCAAATTTGGGTTGTCCTTTACCCAATTGTTTGGGTTAGAATTTCTGTTATATTTTACCCAAACTTGTGGTCATACGAGATCAAACTAAACAATGGCAATTTTTCAGTGTTGAAAAATTGTTAAAAGTCCTCATGATGTGGGGCTTGATAACTCAGTTTTGGATATTATGTTTATTCAAAGGGGGGTTGTTTAAAAGCGTAATTGCAGGGTTTTACAATACGATTTATCAATATCTGATTAATTATACATTTGGTTTTTGGGGTTTTAAATTTGTCATGTTAACATTTTGCACACGATAGAAGTTAGAAAGCCAATTGGAGATGGAGTTGAATTTTTTTTCTTATACCAAAAAGTTCGCACGATTCGCACAACGTAATTACTTCGGCAACACGTTTCTTGAAAACCTTAAAAAGAATTGATTATACGAAATTTTGACAAACCCTTTTTTGTGAGGTGTTCCGTTTTTCCGATTCATTAAAAGTTTGCATACTGTTCGTCTTGTAATTTCCCCATAGACCTGACATTCGCTTTGTGATTATGTGGAAAGCAAACTTCATCAATTATGGGCGTATATACCTAACATTTTCCTTCATCTGCTTTTCACTTTTCCTCGTTTGTGATCCTTCTTAAAGGGGCCATGCGATGAATTTTCCTTAGGAACACATTTTTTTGCAACTTTCTACTCCTCTTTAATGTATGAAAACTCTTTGACATTTTTTTCAAGACAGCTGAGGGCGCCGTTACTGTGATGTCATTTCAGGAAGACGCTGTTCAGTTAAAAGATTTTCTGTTCCAATTGTGAACCCAAATTTGCTTATTGAAAACATTTGTGAGACAGGGTTGCTTATTGGCTTAATGCCATTTACTTACACAACAATGAATCACCAAAGAAAAGAAACTTGACGACTGCAAGATATCCAAAATTCTCAGCATTTTCTTTTGTGCTGAAATAGCTGTAACATTGGGGTTGCTGCCCGGAATGTCATCACAGGTTTTGATCATGAATACGGAAATTTGAATTAGCATAAAAACCAAAAAAGGCACCGAAATACCCTTGATAATGGCAAAACGAAAATTGAAAATGAGGTTAAATTTTACAAAAAGGTGCATTTTCAAGGATCGCATTTTAAAAATGTCACTGCATGGACCCTTTAATAAATGAGTCTTAAAGGTTTGCATGGTGAACATGAACGCAGAATGGAAGGTTTGCGGGAACACCATGTGAATAATATATCTTTTGAGTTGTGTGGTTCAGAGCAGAACCAGTTGATTTAACTCCTGATAACAAACAGGGCACACTGTTCGAAAAGTCGAGTTAAAACTACTGTTGTTTCTCAGAACCACACAACTCAAAAAGAGACAATATGCACATGGTGTTACCGCAAACCTTCAATTCTTTGTTTTTATTATCATTTTATATGCATACCATTGAGATGCAGTCATTGCCTATAAACTCCTATCTTCTTCTGTTTTAATTTCAGCATCTTCGCTCTGCAGAGAGTAAACAGCACTCCCTTCTCACGACCTCAAAATAAACGCTTTAAACGTCACAGCACACACACAACACAACACATGTTTACACATAAAATGAGTCAAAATCAAAGAAATAAACTTTGAATGTTAACAACACGAAATTTCAAATTGAACAATATTATTATAGATGGAACTATACGTATAAAGCATACAGCTTTGTTCATCCGATCTTGTCACTAATAAATATTTAAAATTTAATCTGCACGAATATCTGTCAGATTGTTGGGAGAAATGATAAATAAATTTAATCAGGATTAATAAGGTCGTTGTTGAAAATATTGAAAGTGCAAAATGACTATTTTATTTTGACTCATTTTAGAAAGACGGATGGGTTTTTATACGCACACTTTATGCGTTTTGTCTTTTCCATAAGTGCCTCTCGTCATGTTGATCATATTTAGGTCGCCCCTCAAAGTTTGCCAAAAGTGGCCGTCTACAAGTAAAGGCAAAATATTAAAAACAAAGCAACATTACCAAGAAAGAGGAAAACTATGAAAATCATTTTTGGCAAGAGCTGTTAAACAGGCAGCCGACACTGCGACATATTTTGTATACGCAAAACCGTTCAGGCCTAGGTTGACTGATTGGTGGACAAAGCAGAAGGTCGGAAATTGAATTTGCTGTAGTTTTTGTGGTTTTTTAAATTATGATGGAAATGAATCTATCCAAATATTTCAATCGAAAGTGGCGGTATAAAAACCCATCCCTCATAAGAACACGAATTCTTTAACTTTGTATGTGTTTTTCAATAGTCCAAACGGAGCTGAACCAGCGACTCTAAATGCCGTCATCAACAGACCACTCGACCAGTATACGGTATACACTACAGGACAAACTTGAAGATGTACTGTTTATTAGTTCAAGTTGTTGACCTTTGCAAACAAAGCTCAGGCGCACGAGTTTTTGAAACAGGGTAATATCAATATTTGCCTTTGATAAAACTGAAAAAGGTCAATTTGAGATGTCAATATCGTTGTGCTTGTTCTTGTTTGCAATGGTCAAGGCACATGTTGGTACTGGCCAGTAGGCCTATTGGTGCAAGATTGATTGTAAACTGGTACCCTGCCCAACAAAATCTGGACTAAGCCGACACAGAAAATAACACGTGTAAATTTGAAATTCCTGATTTGTGGTGGAATACTTGCCTAGCCATTCAGGCAGTTAACACTCTATTTAGAACTTCACGGTCATTATTTCGGGAACCAGTTTAATGATATCTGCATCGATGTTTTCATAACGTGACCAGCGTGCATCAAAATCAAAGCTATTAAAATTATGTGTGAACTTCATCTTCCCATTTTTAATTAAAAAAAGTTAGGAGTAACCAAAGTAAGCCCATATATTGAATCCTGGAGAAAACAGGATTATGCGAAAAGGCAAATCTTGGTTTCAAAGTCTTGCAAGCAGTATGAAATCTTCAAAATTTCACAGCTCAGGCGAACACTAAAATAGTGAACTGTTTGTTTGTTGGATCGAATCTATTTCAGTTGTTAACATGCTAATTTTTCAGAAAGCCGTATATCGCACACACAATCGTCCGATTTTGATAATCTTGGTCACGTCTATGTATGCACAATATGAATTGGTCACTGACACCAATTAGTCGTCACTCCCTACGTTTCATGCAGTGGGTGCCGGCATTTGGTGTCGGTGTTGTTTCAAATCATGCTTGATACCTCCGTTTTTTGCTAAAATATGTACCACTTATGACGTAATAGGTTTGGAAAGCGGCAGCCAATCAGGTTGTGTTTTCGTTTGGCGCGGGATGGGGAGGTTTACAGACGTTGGCAAGCTACAACAAGTTCCACAACAATACGCTCAGGTACTCGGTGTTTATATCAATCCATGCAACGTTCCAAAACATTTTTTTGTGTACTAAAAGTCTTTTCTTTTGTTATGGTATTTTTTTAAGGAGCCCTTCTTTTATCAGGAAATGTACTTTTAAATATGTGGATATTTTACATCAATATGATTGATTTTTGAACGGTCTTTTGCATAGGTTTGATACATTTTAATTTTTTTTCATTATGTAAGCGAGAAGTGATGTTTGATTACATTGCCATTTATCCTGTATTTGACTGGAACTTTTGAGGTAAAGTCAGTTGAAATCAAATCTAACGAGCCCAACTGAACAACATAAACAAAGCATTGATCAGTCTTGTGTTTGCTGGTTTATTGCAGAGATGTCATTACCATTGTGCTGGGAGGTGCCTTGACCAGCATCTTAGCTGGATTTGTTGTGTTCTCCATCATTGGCTTCATGGCGTGTGATGCAAAAGTGCCTATTGAAGACGCTATCGATGCAGGTACAAAGCACTAGAGTGCATGGTCCCTGATGTAAAATATTAAACAGTTCTTGCCACTAAACTTTGATTCTGTCATTGAATCGGTGTAATGTTTTAATTTTGGCATCTGCTTTCATTCAACCGACCACCTATTGAAAAACATGAGAAATACATTTTGAAATTTGTTTAATCAATTATATTTATTCTATTGTGACTTGGGAATATGATTGTTTAAAATTAAAATTGTATTTTGGTGAACTGAAAGTGAATATCATTTTCTTTTTATTGTATTCGTTGATTAATCCACGTTTACTTTTTTTCAGAGAAAAGAAGTACTGTTCTTAGACGACTAAATTGACATGATACTGCAAGATAGCCATATATATGAAAAGATTTGAGGGTTTTTTTGTGTGTGTTGATGTTTTCCATTAGGACCTGGATTAGCATTCGTGGCTTACCCAGAGGCTGTCTCACGGATACCTGTAGTACCTCAGCTCTGGTCCTTCATATTCTTCTTCATGCTTATCACACTGGGATTGGACAGTCAGGTACTAAATGTAGCACTCTATTTTCATGGTACTTTCTATGGGTATAATGCACATTGTGCAAATTTACTGCAACATTTATTTGTTAAAAAAGAATTTAAAACTCAATTCGAATTTTGTTTGGCACATGCATAATATCAGAGTGAATGACATCAACAAATATGATTTTAATGATTCACTGAAATTTAACTTGAATTTAATTTGTGAATAGGCCTTTGTCACAACTCATCAAGCTGAATTTGTGGCAGATACTACTATTTGTCACTTTTCCTCAAAGTCTTTTGTTGTTTGCGATTATCTAAACCCTCATCTTTCTTTTTTTGCTTTAACAAATTTCCTCTTGTCTTGTAAACTATCCGAGAAAGTATCCAAACAAGAACTTGTTATCGTTCCCCCCCCCCAAAAAAAAATACACAATATTCTCAAATGGACATTATAACTGATTCAATGAAGATTAATTTTATTGTTATTACAGCATTTTAGAAACAAACAGAATAAAAGGTGAAATAATTATATAATGCTCATTAATTGTTCCACTGTCTTTGATTCTAGTTTGTTACCGTGGAAACCATCATCACTGCCGTCATGGATGAAGCATCCGACTTCCTCCCCAACATCCGCAAGAAGAAGACATTGATCATATTCACTGTGTGTTTCCTCATGTTTCTCATCGGATTGCCTTTCACAATGAATGTAAGTAAACAATCAGATCAAATCTTGTGCCGAGAGTCATGGTCAGAAACTTGTCTTTACAATTTAAAAACCAGTTCAGAAAAGTTTGAACTTTGATATTGTTTAATGCCATCTCAGGGAAGGGGAACTTGGGGTCCCACATTTTCTAGAGTTGGGCACTCGATGAGCATGGGCGTCGCCAGGATTTTTTCTAGAGGGGGGCAAAAAATTTTTTTGCCAAAAAATGCTTGTATTCCTCAACACATTCTCGATTTATCAGATTTTTATACAGGGCATGCCCCCCCCACCAATATCATTACACCATTTTGTCTTTCTTTTTCTTTTTTTTTTTTTTTTTTTTTTTTTTTTTCCTTTTTTTTTTTTTTTTTTTTTTGCTTTTCCAGGGGGGGGGGCAAGCGCCCCCCTTGCCCCCCCCCTCGCGACGCCCATGTCGATGAGTTAGGTCACAGTTTGAAAAGCTCTGTTAATCCCCAACTTTTTGAGTAGGGGGCGCAAGGGGGCACGGTCAACAAGCTGAATCCCCCTCTCTCTTGAGAAAATTACAATTCTGAGAAGGGATGGGTAGAATGAGAATTGAGTAAGTTGTAGCTAAATTAAACTTGCGCTATGTTTTGATAATTGGTAACCACAGTTGTCACGTTCATATTTCCAGGGAGGTATCTACCTGATGACGCTGTTTGACTGGTACTCTGCCGGCTACAGCCCAATGCTCCTATCACTGACAGAACTGTGTGTCTTTAACTTCGTTTACGGTGAGGATTGAGTGATCTTTACTTTCTCTTTATAAATCTCAACCTTCCTTTGCTCATATAATTATGCTTTAAAATCTTGACAAACACCACAAGTTAGCTTTTAGCACTTTTGTAATTTTTTTCCCAGGAATGATCATGCTTTGGCTATCATTTCTTCATTTTTTTCTTTTCTTTTAGGACAAGAGAGGTTTCTTCGGGAGATTGGTTTTATGATCGGCATCAATAATGACATCTGGAAAGTCTTCTGGAAGATCATGTGGTATTTAATCACTCCAGTCTTGATAATTGTAAGTTAATTTAACAATGTCTCAGAATTCGGGAGAAATAATGTTGTTTTCATGCTTCATACCAAGTCCAAATCTCGGACTCTTGCAACTTGTTATAAAACTTTGTGTATTTACTGCATATGTGTTTAGTAGTTCTGAGGCCAATATCTGGGTTTTAGTTTCAACATTTTGGTGCTCATTTCTTTCTCGTTATACGTCTGTTTTCTTGATTGATTTTGCACCTGTACAGTTCCCCACAGTGTATGGCTTTGTGGAGTACACCCCTGCATCCTATGCTGGTTACATCTTCCCAGGCTGGGCGGAGGCAATCGGCTGGACTATGACCTGCTCATCACTGATATGCATCATCATCTATGCTATATACTACCTCATCTTCAAGGTTGAAGGCACATTACTGGAGGTAAAAAGTGGACCCTGTCCTGTCACTTGGCCCTCATTTTTCCAATATTTTATTTTTTTGTCCCTGTCTCATTCCTCTTACTGTCTTGATGTCCCTCATGTTTCTTGTCTCTCATGTTTCTTGTCTCGCCTGGTTTCCTTAGAAATGTCTTGTGTCACTGATTTTGTTTGACCGCATAATGTAATTTTAGTACTGATCACTCTATATTTTTTATAATTTTGAAACCACATCATCTTTTTGGAATTTCAAATGGAGAGCAGTTTAGAGTACACATTGTTCCTAACCTCAGGGGTTCTTTTCAACAGGAAATCATATCGTGACTGTAATACTACACTCATCACTTTTGTTGCCTTTGTTTACAACAGAGAGTAAAGCTCGCCATCAGGTCAAGCCCTGAGTGGGGCCCAGCCCAAGATAAGGACCGAGCGGAGGTGGGATATCCACCCATGCCCAAGCGCTCAAGACCTGGTGAGGGTGACATCATGGGCCTTGATGTGGGCCATACCAACAGCGTGTTTGTTGGGGATCAAGACGTGAAGCCACCGTCTTACACAGAGGTGACCTGTCCTGAGACTGTACACGTGGAAACGCAAACTTAGACTAACAAAAAAGATTCTGAGGAAATGACAATAATTGCTTTTTTGGCGATGTCAAAGTTATGTTTCCTATCTTAGAGCAAATTTATCAAACATTATTTAGACCTCCTGTGGTTGGTTGAACTTGCTGTAAATACAGCTAGTATTATAATCAGTATTTTGAGATTTTTACATTTTTGTGCTTTTTACCCCCATTTTTCTGTGGGTATTTTTTTTATCCTTTTATTTTCCTATAATTTCTAGTTATTTGCTTTTGAATAGAATGAAAAAAATATCTGTCCATATTTAGAATTTGAATATCAGTAATACTTTACAAGTCTGCATTTATTTGCGGCCCGCGAATAATTGAGTTCTGAGTGTGGTACATTTTGGTGCACAAAATTAATGTGAGTCTCTTTTGGGTTGCAGTTGCCAAATAGAACAAGGCAGTTTAACAAAAATTTAAAAGAACAAAACACAGAGCTGAAGAGCACAGACAGTATTTTGTTTCTTTAGAAGATGGATCATGTTAACAAATAAAATAGAGGAAGTTTGTTGGAACTATACACTGTAAATACACTAGTTAGATTTGACGAGAAAACAGCCCCGCTTGCAGCCAGCATGCAACGATGACTGTTTTCTATTCACATTTAATTTTTTTTCAGATTGTAGCTGTGTTAATGATTAAGGGTTTGATTATCTTCACTTTTCTGTCATTTAAAATAATGACCAAAAACAGCGCTTCAGTTATCACACAAAAACTAAGGATACCACAAAGTGCATGTTTCCAGAGTTATACAGTGCATTAGAATATTTTAATTACGAAAACAAAAGCACAGTGTGCAAAAATTAGCACTGGAGCTAACAGCCCACTTCTGTCAGCTCGTATAGCCAGAGGGGGGTGGGGTGGGAAGGGGGGGGGGGTGTTGATGAACCAATCCCAAATTTGACATCCGTTAAAGTTTATAGCTATCCATTTTTTGTAAAGGAATAACAAAGTATTCCATGAGTCCAGCGCGAAAAGGGGTCATATATATATTGTTGATTATATTAACAACGACAATGGTTGGGGGTGGTCTCTCTTATTATGAGACTTGTATATATAATTTTCATTACTTTGTATCAATGGGCATTTTTACAACTACTGAAAATTGTTGGACGGGGGCTACGAATTCAAGTTCTTATGTATCCTATTTTTTATTTTAAAATTTGAACTCCATTTTGGATACGATGTTAATCATTTTCGTCTTGATTGGATGCAATGTGGAACAGGAGTTTTGAACATTTTAGTGAAGGGTAGGCCTAGGTCTAAAGATGATGCTCAAATCAACAGAATCTGATAGGCATTCTGAATAAAATTGGAATAATTCCAAACTTTGTCTAGCAGCTCTTTTCTTTAATTTCTCATGAGTATCACTCGGAGCCGGATATGTTTGAAAGATAGGCTCACCTTCAACTCATTTATTTCAGTATAGTCAATGCACCATCCTTCTCCCCCCCCCCCCCCCCCCAAAAAAAACCACACTGATCTAAATTTCAATAGAGGGCGTACGACAATAATTGGAGGTAAAAAAAAAGTACGTACATCATGCATGCATGTAAATTTCACGAACAAACACCCGTTGCGTAAGTGAGGTTGCGGCAAATACGATTCGCTTTTTACTAACATGATTTCTGGTTTTGGCCTGAAGTGGTGGGTTTTCATTCCGGAAGCTACAGGTAATTATAATAGATACACCTTTTAAAAATAACTGTGGCTGTTTTGAAGCTATTTTTCTTAGTGCCTAGGTGTTGGCGTCGAAAAATATATGGCCCATTTTCCGGACAAGCGAGTTCGTATGCGTAATGCGTTGATGTAAAGTTGAATAGGGCAGTTGCGTAAATTCGGACGTACACGTAGTCTACATGCCCGACCCTGGAAGAATTCCACACATGGACATCACTTATTTTACATGCAGTGACCTAGCACCCATCAGTAAGCGGTAACATATCCTAAAAAGTCATATTTAGCAGGCAAAATATTAAAGCATTTGGTTTTCCAAACACATTTTTCAGACCAGTCTCATGACTGGGTTTGTGGCCGTGGCTTGTGCACAGGGTGTCAAGTAATGTCCAGTTATGAAACTCTTTCCTAGAAAACAAAAAGACCAAACTAAGGTACAAAAAAACACTCGTCTTGTATGTAAGCTATGGCCTAGGCAAGGTCCTGACAAGTGGTCGGCCGCCGGCCGGACGTACCTTGGAGTTTACGGACTTGCGCGGTATTGAAACATGAGGCTTAGACTCCTAGGGTTTAAAAAAAAAGCTACAAACTTATTGGGTTAAGGAACGTGTAGTTTTCGTGTAGAAAACAACTGCGACGACCTGCCACATGTTTTCCAATTAGCATTAGGATTACAAGCACCAGATCACTTATAAAAAAAATCAAGAAAAAAATTTGTGCTTATATATCATTTATTAATATTATCTACTCAAGACTCAAATTACTTGAAGAAATAATGAAAATCACCCTTATTCGAATTGTGATTGAATCTATTTCACTTTTTTCCAATCTAACACCATATTATAGGAATGCAACCAAGTAATTAATGCAAAATGTCTGGACTACGGCAGTACAATCCAAAAGCATATGGGCTGCAATAAACCATTCATGTATAATGTAGAATAATTAACCACCTTCAGTCTGAGGCTATTTAGCAAGGTAACGATCTGTCATTCTCTTGTATCTTGAATTTTAACACTGAAAAATACCTGATTATGCTAATAGTGAAATAGTGATATGAAGCATTCACAAAAGTCCACAATATGTTATTCATAAGATGGAATTTGCGTCTGGGTGATATAGCTTAGTTTACCGATATTACCTTTAATTGGTATCTTTACTTACATACATGCTTATTTGATTTTTTACGGGAGGCTTGTGATGTTAACTTTTCTGCAATATATCACAATCAAATGTATGATCTTTACCTCTTTGTCATGTATTAAACTTTAACAAACAAAAACCCAATCACCTATATTAATAAATAACTCTTTGCCAACATCCAAGTAATATATAGGTACCGGTATGAGTTTGAGACTTGGGAGGACTGGGAAGGCCTCAAACATGGCTGTTTGCTTCCAATTTACCAATTGAAAGGCCTTTAAAAAATAACATCGAATATTATCTTTACCACCAATCCGCCATAATATTATATAGCCAGTCATGGGCTCTATTTGAGTTACATTCTGTGACTCCTAAAAAACCTTGGCACGAACAGTGTAAGAGTAGTCGATAGCCCACAACACGTCTTTCACGTAAGCCACATGATACAGGCCGTTGACACCTGTTTCGGTTTGTCCCCAATTATTCCCCAATGGACTTGTAGCCGTCATCCCATTACGATAGAATATTTCACTGGTGTAATTGGCACCATAGACCTTATCGTCCCCTGCGCAAATGTAGTTAAATACCCCTTGGACATCCGTCCACTTTGACCCAACTGTGTTAGTTTCCGGGTCACCATATGTACCCTCACGATACCAAACTTTCCTAGCCAAGCCATAATTTAAACCCCACACACCCGATTTACCCGCTGTTATTGTATCTAATAGCACCCCACTTACTGTCTTCCACTCAGTCCCAGCAATATTGGTGTTACTTGCCCCTTTACGGTACATTACCTTCTGATATTCAGACAGACCCCACACATGACCCTTTTGAGTAACAGTGATCCATTTTATCTTTGTATTATCAGACAATTTCACCCACTTATCTCCCCGAGGCTTAGAGGCAGTGATACCTTCTCGATAATACACACCATAGTATTGATCGATCGCCCAGACTGTACTGTAACCCACGCTAACTTGCCTGATTTTTAACGATTTGTCGTGCGACACCCCGAGCCATGCATCTCCCAAGCTTTTCGGTGAATCGTAGGTATTGCTGCGATAGAATACAGAAAAATATATATTAACTACCCAAACACCACAACGACCAACCGACATGCGAATAATATAAGTCCCATCAACGGTGGTCCAGTAAGCAGCAACAGCAGGACTATCTAAGGCTTGGGCCTCCAGAATATCAGTTTCCTCGGCAACCAGATCATCCTCCATTCTTTGGCAGTGTGCCATCATCCCGAAGGCAGCCAACAAAACCATCGCACGCTTCAAACTGTCAATTAAATACAAAGCAAAAGGGTGAAAATCGTGAGAATAATATGGTAGGCCCTATCACTTTTAAAGGTCGTAATTCTTTAACTTGAACTTTTTGTTATATGCGTGCGCGCGGTGAAGCTGCAGAGAGGCTGGAAAATTATTTCCCCAACATAAAATCAGAAGCAAAGTTTACGAACATTAACCTGGTGTACTTGACGGTGGATTTTGAATAGTGACGGATTGTTTTTAAATACTTTGAATAAAGTCCAACTTTCTAAACAGCAATTTTGTTTCTGAATTAGTTTCTGAATTAGTTTGACAACTATTATAAAGCCCATAAGCACGGCCATCAATGTTAAACAAAAATCTAACTTCATAAAACCCACCAAGTAGGCACCATGGTGACAGTTGATCGTAGATAAGACTTGGAAGCAGTCATGACGTTTCTGCCTGTGCACGAATCACATGTAAATTGAAAGAAACGAAATTGATAGATGCAAATAAAGTAACCTAACACCTCAAAAAGTAGTGTTTTCATTTCAGAAGGGGAAATAGTGTTCAGAAAAACTGAACTAGCACGAATTCATCTCGGTCACATTTGACTTAGCCCGGCATCCGTTGTGTTTGGGCAAAATAGCGAAAGCTTGAATGTCTAATGTCAAAACAATGATATCTTGATCGATTTAATACCGTCAAGACCTAAAGGACTTTTTCTTTGGTTCCATATATAATCATTATGTAGAACTACCCCAAAAATCGTCCATTTGTAGACTTGCCTGAATTTACTTCCCGTGTTCAGCTAATGTCATAGTCATTACACACGTGTACACGTACATGTACTTACCACTATTTGCACGATGTCTTTCTGCGTCGTCAAAGGTCTTGGTATCTAAGGTGTTCATGCTTAGCGAAACAAAGCGCAACTCTCTGTCTTTTATCCCTTTCTGTACTCATAAATCATTATACTTTAATAAGCACCAAATTATATTGATGAAATTAGAAACAAATCGTTTAGATTAAAAAACAATCTAAAGTCTTTACCAGTACCAGTAGATATCCTTTTTCCATTACATTTTTAGAGACCACTTTACTTTTTTATTTTTGCATTTAAATAAATTGCCCATTTTGACGATCAATCCTCTAATTACTTTTTTCCTACAACTTTTATGCCCTTGTCTCTTTTCCAGTTATTTGCACATTAAAATTCTGAGCTGCGCAGCTCTGTGGAATTACTTCCTGAAGTGAGGTGAATTATTTGTTCAACAAAAATGTAAGCTAGTTTCAATGTCAGCGGACTATCGACTGATTTTATAGTAACCCGTAAAATACCAACCAAAATAGATGCGTATTAAAATGCGCCCATCAATTGTTTCCCCTACTCCCCCCCCCCCCGGCCCCCTGGCTTCCCAACCCTAAACGTGGGGATTGTCACTTTTGAATTGACAAAACCCCCACCCCTCGGGCAAAATTTAAGTGACAATCCCCGACATACATGCGAGGGGCGCACTAGTCCATGTAGTACGCCAATGGTAACAATGTAATTTGAGTGCCCAAAATCCCGACCCTGGGGCATGAAACACGTGACTAAATCCCGACATCGGACCTGGGGCAGGGCAGGGTAGGGCGGGGCGGGGTGGGGGCTGATAGGCGCATAACGTGGTGAGATGTACACCTAAATTGAAAGGACAAAAGTCCATTATAAGTATAATCATTCAAAATGGCCGTTTCGAAATTGGTTTTCATGCTCTGAAAATATTTGATTTTTTGGGGGGGGGGGGGACTCGACTTCGTCCACGACTTTCTTTAGTTGAATGAATTTGAAATTGGTGTCTAACGACTGCCACTTAAATGTCTTTGTGCTGCTGCTACGCTGCGCGCGTATTAAATGGCAGATAGTTAAATTTTCTGACGAGAACCGGGCTGACGTACTAGCCAGTAAATAGACCCAACATTGCCTACGCCGGCCAAATAACGATTTGTATGACCTCAAATTCTCCAGTATTTCTGCATTTTGTGAGCCTTGAACTTGATGGTTTGTGGAAAGAAGGGTGGAAACCGTGAAGAGGACTACAAGCTCGTATTTCTGTGAGGTTCGGGTGAAATTGGGCCCTAAAATTGATATTTTGCAATGGGCGAAGGCATCCTTTTTCAAAACGGCGATGGGATTCAGAACCATCTTGAGGTGTGATCCTCTTTAGACGGGTTGAGAGGGGTTTTTTTTCATAATTTTTGGAAGTGAGGGTGATTATCACAGAGATCTATGGCAGTTCATTTACTGGTCTGCAACCCAGGCCGCTTTCTTTATCATGTTTATGGTATAACTGTTGAGGGCGCAATTCAGATTTTTGGTAAACCACGGATCAAAGGGAGTTTTGTCGTTATACTTTGAAGTGCAGATGTTTTGGTCAAATAAGTTTATAAATAATTTTTATCAATGTATTTCATGATGATATTCATTTCTAGCGTGTTAAAGCTCGTCACATTGACATAGTGGATAAGTTGGGTCCCCTCTGCCAAACTCGTAGTTGCTTGCTTTTCAGCTTGGAAGATTTTAAGGTCTTTAAATGCTTAAAGTTATTCAAAGGTGAAATTGTGGCTTCATTACTGGCAGAAAACGGGGTCCGATACTGTGATCTGATTTGAGTTTCCTCGTGATCGTCAGAGACCGGTAAAAACCATGAAACAAGCACCCAAAGCCTCAGCCGGAAGGAAACAGAACCACGGTTTGAAAAATACCTCATGGCCACGCGGCTCCTCTCGGAAAATTTAAATGACAAAAAATATTTTAAAGAAATCTTCATAGTTTTGCATAAGTTGTCTTTATTCAAGTCGGTTTGGAACATCATTCAAGGTTGATTTTACTCGAAGGGCAAGCAGCAAGGCAGTGCAGTGATCCTGCCAAGGCTTTAATCGAGACTATCAGCACTGCTGCGCGCGCCGAAAGCTTTGAATTTCTATACCACGTGTTTCCCTGGTATACATCAACCTATCGTTGAATTTATGGCAATCCGCCAGGTACCACGTACCGGCCGTCATCGGCCATTTTAATTTTTTTCGCCTAGACTGGGAATTTTGAAACGTTTGGTCCTCCTATTTTGGAAAACTTTTTACACCGTAAATGACTTTTATAAGTCTTCAAATTACAATAGTTTGATGAATTAATGGTTCGCCAACAAGGTGAGTGTAGAAATAAACCTTATTTAATGCTAACTTTGTCAAAAGTTATGATGCAAAAATAGCCACGTCAGCTTCGTGAGGCCTCCTTGAAAAGCCTGCTTGAGGTTGGGGAGGGGCGTGGCGTGGCAATACGGGGGTGCCTACTTTTTCGGGTTTTTTTGGTGATAATTTTTTAATGTTGGGCTAACTTTTAAAAAAAATATAGCTAATCCTTACTTTTAGGAGTAGGACACCTCTATTTTTTACGAGTTGTGTTCAAAACTGACTTTTGGGTTTGCAGATGTCTGTCCAGTACCAAAGTGACTTTTGCAGGCTAAAGCAGTCTTTTTTCTTCATATAAACTCATGTTAGGCCAAAAAAAAATAAGTTGGTCTCTGGTCAGCGCCAAGGAATGGGAAATTGCACCAAGGCAAATGATCAAAAGCACCAAGGCAAATTATGGAGGACACCATTGTACATGATGACACCAAAAAAACCAAAATAGTACCCACCTTGTCTGTACAATCCAAGCTTGATGAAAAAAAAAAAAAACCACGTGGCCGCGTCAATTCCGGAACTTTGGTCTGACCAGAGACTGAATATATATTTTGTTTTGGCCTTACTGTTAGTTGTAATTTTGAAAGCACTTTCAAAGAAAATGTGACTTTCCTACTTTTTTTCGCAGTCGGACGTTCATGTTGTAATTCTCACAACACAGTGAAAGCCTTACATAATGAAAGCCCGATGCTGATTGGCTGCTAAAAAAAATAAGATGTTTATTTTTTATCAGCCGATCAGCAACGAGCTTTCATTGCATCGAGCTTTCACGTTTGCCATCTTGGTTTTTGAGTCTGTTTTCTGGTTGTCATGGTCGTCTTTTACCCTTGAATTTCCCTCATAAATCAAAGCCCTGCCCTCTTTCCACAAAATTAAACCTGCTGATATTCAAGAAGGTGTCATTGCCAATTGTTCAGATGTGCCAAGAAGTATCAGAATGTCAATTTTGAGTGTCACTTAGTCAACTGTTTTGGTGAGTCTTTCCCTTCCTATATAGGAACGGGGTCCTAAAAGTAAGGATTACCAAAATATATATATATTTTTTATATTTGACCGTGAACCGGTTCCTGATTGTTCTCAGTATTGTTCCCGGTAAATATTCCATACTGGCTACCTGACGTCAAACACATCAATTTTCACCTCACCGTGTGATTTCACCCAAGAGGAATCCAGGAAGCTCTAGAAAAGCGAAAAAAAAAATTAGGCAAAATGTGTTTTTAGAGCACATTTTGGATGCACACGTTTGCAGAACTAAGTTGCAGCAGCCAGTCAAAACTGATTGAAGTGTCTGGAAGACAGCGGTACGTTATACGCATGACATCGACAACCATGACAACGCATGAGCCGGCTAATGATAGTGCAATACGTCATTATGAATATTTATTTTCTCATGAATATTAGTTTATTTCAATGGATACTTCAAATACGTCCAAAGATTGATCATTACAACAGTGATCGTGCGCGGCCAAGCGGTTAAGGCCAAGGATTGAGGACTTAAATAGGAATAAATGAAAGGAGAGGGTGAGAGTAGGGAATAACATAAAAGATGCAACTTTTAGCGCTTGAAAATGAATTGTGCACAGGGTGACAAGTGATGGCCAAATGTGGGAATCTTTCCAATACGGTCATGAATCAAAACAAATGTTTGGATTCAGTTTGGAAATATTCCCAAATCTGGCCATCACTTGTCACCCTGTGCACAAACCCTATGGGATTGGTCTGAAACTTTGTGTTTTCTCAGTAAAAATTCAAAATTTGTCCCTTCTAATTTAGACCTTTTTACGACATATTATCACTTTCTGATGGCTGAAAGGTCATTTAAGGGAAAAATACTGATGGCCAGATATGGGAATCTTTCCTTCAATTTAATTTTATAATAAAAGAACACAATTTTCATTTTTGGAGGCAAAAAAAAGTTTCAAAAACATCGGTAGTGCAAGAATTCCAACTTGAGGGGCATTGCCTATGAGGCAGGCATGCTATACACTAAGCCATGCATTCACTAGTATTTGCTTGGTTTTTTTTTCAAAAAAAACATCAACTACTCTGAAATGTACATTCTTATTGCATACATTTCCTTCTCTCAAAAAATACGTGCTATTTTGTCGTTCATTTTATTACAATTATTATTACAGAACTTGTTAATACTAAATAAAATCATGTTTTCTTTGACTGCAGCGAATGTGGAAAGAAGCATATCTCATCTGAAAGTCTGCCTGTCTGTCAGCCGGAAGAGACTGACCTTTGCAAACCATGCTGAGGCTGGATTGGACCAGACCAGTGCCTAGACTAGGCAGGACAGGCTGGATGACCATCACCATGGTGACTGGGATGACCTTAAGGGTGAGTCAAACCAAGAATGCAACCTGCTCCATCAAAACTCATCACAATGTGCACCAAAGAATCTCCTTTGTAAATGACCATAATTCTCTCACTTGATTCTTGTGAATTGGAGTTTTGTTCTCAACATTCTGAATGAAAGAAGTTTGATACTTTTACCTGACAGCATCCCGGACAATTCATTGTAATTTGAAGAAGAAAGAGAAATGAAAATAATTTCTGAGCAATGGTCAGCTCAGTCATTTTTTTTTTGAAAGACAGAAATTGATAGTTTCCCTTTCTGATTGAATACTGTGTGATTTGATATACATAAACATAAACAAACAAGAAATTCCATTTGTGTTAATTGTCACCCCACACCCACAACGTCACTGTAAGACTTTCGTGCTCACATTAGCCCTCGGAACAAATGCCCCAACGCATCAAATACATGTTAATTGATACAAGGTAGATTTCAAGAACAAAATTGCTTGTTTATATCAAAACCTTTTTTAAATCAAAACTGTACCATTTTTTTAAGCTAAAAAAAATGGACTTTTCCCTTTATAAAATTGAAATGTGCTTCTTTATTTACTACTTACTGCTGAGGCCAAAAACAGGGGAAAAATGACATCGGTTGGGATTAATATTGTATTACTCTGTAATTTGTAATTTTTCCAACCCCAAATTATGACTAGTGTCCCGCCCACAAAAGAGGGAGTTTGCTCAAATGTTGTGGTTTTCATGTAATTTGAACTTCATTTTTTTTAGCTTACTGTGAGAGGTCTTGATAAATGACTCAGTTTTTTGTGTTTATTTTGCCATTTCCATTAGAAAACCCCACCCACCAAAAGGTAGGGGAAAATGGCTATTCAACTGTGTACTCTTGATTTAAACCACAAGCCAACTGACTATCTGGTAAGCTTACAGTGACTTTTAGGTAGTACCCAATTGCTTGAGTATATGGACCTGCAATTTGCTGAGTTGCCTCTCACCTGTGAAACGCTGGAGCTAGTCATTGCACTGCAGCCACAGTTGAGACAAGACTTTCCCTTACTCCCCTTGGTGATTCGTGACTGGCTCATCACCGTACATTCCCTCCCCATACCCCAACCCTCCTTTCCCCACCTTCCATCCCACCCTCCATCCCACCCTTTGTCCCACCCTTCATCCCACCCTTCATCCCCTTTCTGTCATCATTTGCACGCACTGGTCCATTTCTGTCTCTCTTTCCTCTCTACACCTACTCTTTCCTTTTGTCACTTGCACGCACCGTTTCATTTCTATCTTCCTTTTCTCTTCCTCTTTCCTCTTTTTTCCCTCCTCCCCTCTCCATCTCTCACACGCACCTTCTAATTTCTGCCCCTCTCCTTTTTCCTCTCTTTACTAACATGGGATCATGACAGCTACCTTCCCGGTGGTGATCCCGTTAAGGGAAGCTTTCCTGCTAAAGGGAAATTTCCTGAACTAAAGCTGTCAAATAGGGGATGTTAGTACACTCGATCATTTTGAACAATGATCAACTTTAAAAGTCTTTATGATGGAGATCATGATAATTCCTTTTTTTCAAAAGGCAAAAGAAAGTTGCCAAATTTGAAATACACTTGAAAAGCATTTGGCTTGCTCCTGTACACTCTGCCGTACACTGTTTGCATGTGCCCTCTATCTAGCGAGGCCGATCCAGTACGGTACACGTGCTACACGAGTGTACAGAGTTTTTCACCAGCCCTTTGAGAAGAAATTGTTTTGCACTGCAAAAAGCTTGCAAAATAATCATTGCTTGTAAGGATTTTGACTTCAGAGACAGAGGCCTCATTGCTGACCAATGACTTGGCAAGGATTCATGGCGGGCTAGGACCACAGCGGAGTGCTTGAAGATGACAAACCTGGTGAGAGTGAGACGGCTGTTTTGAAAATCAACCGCCATGACCGCATCTTCATTTCCAAGGCGTTCACCGTGCTCAAGTAGTACATGCACGGGAAACCAGTGAACTGAGATTTGACTGGTCTTTACTTTCAAAACTCAAACTTAGTTGCTTCATGAGTTGCTTGCAGTTCACTCCATCTTGAACTTGAATTGCAAAGATGATGTTGATGTACATGTACCTTTTTGGAGTGTAGCCTTTTGGACAATTTTGGAGGCCGCTGCTTGAACTTCTAGTAGCAGTCTGCAGTACTTCTACTTCTACTCTGGTACTCGGTAGAATCCACAAGACTGGATGTAACGCTAACGGACTACTTGACCATGAGCGGTGCTGGAGGTGCATACAACGTGCAACTTGAAACTTCAGCACTTCATGTGAACAACGCCATAGCTTCCTTGTGGGAAGCTGTATCTGGACAGATGCTGTCTACATAGATGGTACCTATTAATCTTCTGCCATGGGAACCAAGGTGCAGACAGGCAGCTCAGGATGTCTGTGAGGGATGAGGCACCATCCTGAGGTCTTATCTGGCTTCTCTCAGGACGATTGAGAGTTCCAAACTGGTGAGTGTGTCAATGAATTCTTTGTAATAAACATTTATCAATAAGACAAAAATCAGAAAACTTGTTGGACCGAAGAATCATTGTCTTGCCATTTTATTATGTCCACAAATGAAAATTTGATATCAGACTTTTTGCTAAAATGGTGTCTCCAATCCATTTTGAACTTTCCGTGGTGATCTTAATGAGGACACACTCTCGATTAAAAATTCTGATTAGCAAATTAATGAAGTTTGAATGTTTGTTTTAAATCTGTCCTCAGAAGAGACTGACCATTGCAAACCATGCTGAGGCTGGATTGGACCAGACCAGTGCCTAGACTAGGCAGGATAGGCTGGATTACCATCACCATGGTGACTGGGATGACCTTAAGGGTGAGTCAAACCAAGAATACAACCTGCTCCATCAAAACTCATCACAATGTGCACCAAACAACCTCCTTTGTAAATGACCATAATTCTCTCACTTGATTCTTGTGAATTGGAGTTTTGTCCTCAACAGTCCGACTGGGAGAACTTTGACATAAACCTGTCGGCATCCTGGACGATACATTGTAATTTGAAGAAGAAAGAGAAATGAAAATAATTTCTCAACAATGATCATGACAGTCATTTCTGAAACAGAGAGGAATTAAAAGTTCCCCTTATTAAATGCTTACTGTGTGATTTGATATACATAAATGTTATCACACCAGAATTTCATTTGTGTGAACTGTCAAAGAGAAACACAACAAGCTTGAAATATTTGCATCAAGTGTCCAGCGACTTTCATAGTGGTTTGCAAGATTATAAAACTGCCACATTGCTGCCAACCTCTTACAGTACAGTGCACAAGTTCTTAATTTGATGGAGCAGGTTTTATGTTTCATAGGAAAGACTTAAGTGAAAAGTTACTATGAATTGAAGCATTTTTCTCCAAACTATTTAAAGGCATATATGATCATTTGCATTTGTCCCCAAATGAGCCTCCCACATTATCATAAAATACTTACTGGGACTAATTAGCGATAGTAATGATACTAAACACCCCATAAAATTATCGTGTCTGACATGCTGTCATTTCAAAAATATCAAGAAATGATTTGCATGGTTTTTTGGAATAAAAAGTGCTGACGAAACACAATCAAAAACTCATGCTTGGTTTTTCACTGTTTTCTTACAAAGTGTACTATTCACTGAACTGAAACTTCAACAAATTAGGTTTTGAACACTCTTCTTTTGATTCTGAGTGATGTTATTATTGGATAAAGAAAATGCACAAACAGCAAATGATCCTATATATGCTTTTAACTGTTGCCATATAGTTTTCCGTGGCAAATGGTACACACATATGCCTACTCTATCATTGGTTGCTAGAAAAGATTGGTTTTTCATTTGTTTCATTTCCTACTGATTTAATTTTTGTTTTCAAAATTCATGAGTTTGTTTACCTGATATCTTTTGGTTCTGAAATCTTAATATGTGAACATTTTATTCTGAGCATGTAAAATGTAGTTTCTGTCACTGCATAATATGCCACAGAAATAACAAATTTTTACCTTTCTTTAATCATTGATGGAAAAATTTAGACACTTCAAATCTCTGAGCTACCTGTTTTGATAAGTGTTGAATATTCTGGAATAGAAAAAAAATCATTGCAACTATTAAGATGAAGATCCTTGGCTGATAAAATGAAGTGAAAATGTCTCTTGTTTCTGCATTTAGAGCAATATTGCGTCAGCTACAGATGTATGCTGTTAGTGAATTGTAGGTGCCAGTCTGGATCAGGATAACATGTAGCTGACAATTAGTTCCAAAAATTGTTGCTCTCCTTTTAAATCTATTGCTAACTTTTGGCTTCTTTTCTAAATACTCAAAAGTAATTTCATAAATTCCTCACCCTATCTACATGTTCCTGCCCTTTTTTCTCCAAGTTTGCTAGACCTTTTAGTCATTAACCATCAACTGAAGAATTTTTTTTTTTTAAATCCTCTGCATATTACAGTGTTGCTATTCTACTCTTTGGAGTTTTTTAAAATCCCATCTTGCTGACACAGAAATACAACCAAAGCTAAGCCAAACTCAATCTTTTATTTTGTGAAGCTGGATCAAATCCTTTGCCTGTATTTCCTCTGCTAAACTATAGTCCTTTCTTCATCATATTGCAACACAACAACCAAAAACTCAACTTTTATCACAAGCAACTATTCATGTGCAAAACTTTGCACTTACATTGTCTAACCAAAGGGTGTCTCGGGAGCTCAGAAAGAAAATTTAAGGCCATTCAAGCACGATCATTGGTCATTATTTTCCTAAGGTGAATTATTTAAGGTGGGTACAAGCCACCTACAACCTGTAACAACCTTGTAGTGTTTCTCTGGTCATGAAGGGGCTTTGTCAATCGCGTGGATCACAAAATATGAACGATTTAAAGTTTGACAAATCATCTTCTTTAGCTAAGAATACCAAAAACCAAATTATGTACAGACAAAGTCTTCATTCTGGTTCGCCATGTCTCAAAAGTCCTGGTTATTTTAATTAATGTTAGTAGTTGGTGCATGCTGTTAATTACAAAGTCCCTTTAACTCATGGCAAGTACATTGCTAGGGGCGTTCGCGTAGTTTGTCGGTCTTGTGCACATCACTTTATTACTGAATATCAATGGTCAGTCACATTGTGGCAGACCTGGTCATGTAAGCTGCTTGCTAGGCATCTCTGAGAGTCATCCCCTCCCTTCCTTTTGGGCAACCATTTCTTTGGTACTCTGCCCTCAGTGTATATATTCTTCATTCGTCTCCATCTTTACACCATCTTTCTCAGGCACTTTTGCCTATTCTTTTCTGATCTTATTTCAATTCAATTCAGAAACATTTATTTCCATTTAAAGCAGAGTAAAAGAACCATGAGAACAATATAAAGATGGAGGCATTCTTTTAAAATCCAAAGCTTATAGGGGCATGCAATAGAACTGATTTTCTTTTTCCATATTCTGATTGAAGTATTGCAGTTATTACGATTTCCCTCTGTTTGCTGTTATTGCAGTTAACAATATGCTATGTATGTTCATCTCCATACACATTCTTCTTTGTTCTTCTGCCTTGTGTGTACTTCTCAGTCATTTTCTAGACTAAACAGAAGCCAACCTCTACACCTTGCAATTACTGTCCTTTCTATTATTTCCTCATCCTGTTCTCCCCTCCAAAGAAATGAATGCATCATACTATTTTGAACAAATGTATGAAGTGGATTGTGGTGTCCACTCCCGACCTGACTCTTTAAATGAAACAAACAATCATTGTTTTAAAATTGACAGGCAGTTAGGGAGATAAAGATTTATCAACCATGTAAGAAACTCTCACCCTCCAAAATGTTCCACTTATGTTCAAATGAAGGATACCCAGCGCCTCAATCCTTCAAATTCATCCGACAGTCCTGCCTCAAAAAATCCATTCATCCTCAATCCTCCAAAATCCTCAAACACCATTCATCCACAATCCTCCAAAAATCCTCCAAAACCACCAAGAGGATTAAAAGTTGTTTCCAATGTGAAATTTGAGGCAAAAGTAAACAAATCTACAAGTTATTGTACTGATGAATAAGCAATCTTTATTGTCATAGGCATGAATCACAAAAATGTGGATTAATCACAGCATTGAAGACTGCTGATGTTGTGACTTGTAGTTAGTTACTGATTGGACTTGCATCAAAATTTAGTTTACTTCAGTGATACTTTAATAACTCAGCTTGAGGAAATTTGTTTCCTTGTCGGTCAGCGTAATCGATTTTTTGTGGAATTAAGTGGAACTGCTGTTTTTTCTTTGCCGTGTTAAATTGAGAGAATAATTTTTATCAATTTTAATTTTGTTGAAACATTAAAGTTGCATGTCCCGTGCTGTTTTGAGTTTATCCCTAAACACATGTAGAGTACTTTTCCAGAGTGCATTTTTTTAATAGTAATCTAAGTTATTAACTTTTGAACGAGAAATGAATCAAAAAATTGGTCCATGGCTGGTGTGATGATTAATTATTACTTTAAGAATTTCAAATACTTATGGCTGTACAATATAATTCCATTCTGGTTGGGTAGGCTGGTTTCTGCCCCATGATCAGTGTTGATAATGTTCGGACCGTGTTCTGTTTTTTTTTGTTCTTTTTTTTGTGGTCCTTATTAAACCTTTTTGAGGGTTGCAGATGCCCCACAAAAAAAGGAGTTTGTTGGATGGAATAAAAAATACAAACTGAACATTTATTAAGAAATAAATTGAACCTATTGAAGAGCACAGGAAATGCAACTTTAAATTTTGATTCAAAAAAGTTCTCAATCTCCAGACATCAATTATCACTAAGCAAAAACCTAAGTGTAATTAGACAATTATTAGTCCAAGTAAGTTTTCTAGTCTCTAAAACTTACTGTGTTAAGAGGTTATGATAGAAACTTTAAATACCAACTCCTATATATATATATATATCCAAAAAAAATTCTAAATTTGGTGGCATAGCCACTAACAATTCCACTACTTTTGCATGCAAATGTTTGTAAACACATGCACTTTGAATATATGTAGAAAGAACATTAGATTTTCTTTCAATTTAAAGGTTTTTTTGGCAAACCTCAGTGGTTATAAGAACTTTTGAACACATGCAAAAATTATTTGAACTAGACTTTATCATTCCCCTCAATGTGCATCTGAAGGTTTAATTATATAAAAGCAATTAAAAATGACATAAAGAAACACCCCATAAATAAAACCAGAAAGTGCAATGGGTTAGGCCTATAAGGCCAATAATATAATTGTGTGTTTATTGTAACCCAACTTAGATGAATTTTTTTTGCAGCCAAATTGCCAACTTCAAACTGTTTACATGTACTTCAACATTTTGCCAAAAAATTTAATAAAGCATATTTCTTTTGCCAGTATTTTTGTATGTTATAGGTTGATAAAACCATTAAAGGCATCCTAAAGTAAACATATCAAGTATAAATGATGGACAGAAAATTCAAAAGTTTAATTTAAAAAGTTACAAATACAATTAGTTCCTACCTGAATAGTTATTAGGGTGTTACCTTAAACACACAATTGTTGCCAGTCCAAGTTGATTTTAAAGTGCCATGGTGTTTATTTCGTCACTAATAGCAACGTCTACTGTTTTATAAGGATAGAGATGAAATAAAAACTTGTTTTGAAACATCAATGAGTTTATACTTTGCCACTAATAGTGACACTTACTGTTTTATGAGGTTGATGATGACAAAACTAAAAACTTATTTTGAAACATAAGTGAGTTTATAAACTGATTTATCTCAATTCCCCAGCGACATAAGTTAATCACTGATTACAAAAGTTGGTCTCTGCTTTGCACAGTTGATCACTGATGGAGAAGGGTATTGTGTTTGAGTCAAAGATTATATTTCCTTAAAAATATAGTTATCATGCAAGTTGATGTTGGTAAAGTAAGATAACGCTTCCACTATTGTCTATTTTGAGGACGGTAGTCAGTATTTGTGATAAAGTAGATGCCGATGTCAGTCAGTTACGGAGAAAAGATAAACTTGTTGTCACTTATTGAGACTGTTTCACTGACGGAAGTTTTTCACTAATTTGATATGTGATTGGTGAGTTAAGAGAGCAGTCACTAATGCAAAACTTGCAGTTGAAATTAAGTATTCAATAATTACAGATTAAGATCATTGTTGAGCAATGATTAGAAGTTGATCAGTTGTGGAAAAGCAGTGCTTGGTAACTGATAAAGCAGATGATCACTGAATTTAAATGAACTGATCATAAATTGACCAGTGATGAGGGTGATGGTTTGTGGAGAGCATTGCTTTGGAATCAGAGTTTGGAAACTTCACTGGTCAGGGAAGCCAGTGCCAAATGGCAGTAGAACACTGTCTGAAACATCAGATTTGATCAAATGTTGATGTTTGTCATTTGTAGCGGCAGATATTTGTAATTGCTGGAGGAATATGATGAGTTGTTGCTGGAAATTTCAACAAGGCCAGCCCAGCAGTCAAAGTAAATCAAGTGACTGGTTTTAACAGTTGAGTGCTCCCTGCTATAAAGGAGGATTGACAGGTTGTGATTGTTATGAAATCTGATACAGCTATGCTTTGACTGTAGGAGATTGATCAGCCAGCTGTGCCTATTCAGTTACCTGATTTTGTCTGTTGATGGAATTTGACTGTCACAGTGCATATAAGAAATAATGATCTGACTGTTGGTGACTAGCCTGTGTAAAAGGCATGGCAGGGGAACAGAATCAAATTTTGACTGTCTGTGTCTGGTCAACAAAAGGAGGGTTTAGTGAGAAGATTATCGATCCAAAAAATGGAAAAAATTACTTTATCATTTTGAAACATCACAGATCATAGATATTGATGTTGAACATGTTTGTACCATCGACAATATGAAATAATGATCATTCGTATTGAATCATTACTAATGATAAAAAGTAGCAGAATGTCACAACAGCTAGAAGTCAACAGTGGACTGACCAATAGCAGATAAAATGTATTGATTGTGGAGAAGGTGGATTGCTGTTTGTAATCATTGTTACTGGTCTTGATGATTACCAGAAAGGTTTGTCATTGAAGATATACAATTGATTTCTGGTGCTGCAGAATTGTCAAAGCTGATCAGTTACAAGAAAGGTTCATCTCAGGAGAATTGGACTTTCTGGATTCCAGAAGTTGTTAAAAACAGAGGGGTCGTTAGCAGCAGAAAAGTACAATATGTACTCTGTGTCGACCATTGAGGAGAGACTGCCAATCAGTGTCATTGATCAGGCATTTTGGAACATAAAGGAAAAATCTGCAAAGATATTCCAGAAAGATATTCTGAAGCTGGTTCATGGTACTTGTTGTGTTTCTAGTGTTTTAACAGTGGTGAATGATGGTTCTTGGTCGTTCGGAGTATGTCATTATAGGAGGCGCCTGATCCTTGGAAAAACCTCACATCAGGGTGTTGCCTAGGTAATTATTACCTTGGTAACTGGAGATGGCGTAACCCCATACTGCGGTTTGGGAGCCCAGTTGGCATAGTGATAGGGCCAGTACAAGTATTAGAATTAAAAAGCTGCTATAATTGTAACATTACAGTTTGAAGTTGAAGTGGTCAAAAAGTTCGAAGTTGACAATTTTTAGGAGCTATTTGTTCCTCTTAAAGATGCGCTGGTCTTTGATTAAACATAAATTAAAGGTATTTTTTATGCTAGGGTACATGTATGTATTTTATGTTAATTGGGTGTGTGAGAAATCATTAAAATTTGATGATTTTGGATTGTTAACACTTTCGAGTTTTCACACAATCACAACTACAAATACAACCAAGACATACCGATAGTTCTCAGGTTGTTGTAAAACATTATTGTCTACCAATAAGTATTTTATTGTAACTAAAGGTTAAAGCTAACTAATTAAGCTTGCTTTATACTTGCAAAGTTTTCATGTACATGTTTGAAACTGATGGGGGATGGTCTTGCAAAAACATCCTGCCATCAGCTAAAACTTTTAATACATTGACATGAGAATTTGTCAAGCTGTAGTATTTTCTTTACAGTGAAATGGATTTGAAGTGTTTGTTTCCAAAATGCGATAATCGCCATTTTGTTCCCTTTTGGAATGCTGCCCTCTCCTGGCTGCCCAAAGTCAGTTTTCATGGCTGTTATATAGTCAAAGACAATTCATAACACAGTATTTTGGGGAAAAAATGAAGTTTGGGAACAGCTTACATTAATAATATTTATCTAAAGTTTCATAACCTTGCAAATTTTTCACTCAAATGGACATATGTCGTGTTTTGGAAATAAACTCTTTATTCATTCTTTCCATATTCTTAGCACTGTTTGCTTAGTGTGCCTGAGGTTCAGTGGGGGAACTTGGGCTTAAAGGGAAGGTGCAACATTTGCAACCATCAAAAAAGGAAATGATCAAATTATCACGAAATACCCTACTACACTGTTAGGGAATGACTGTCTAAAGTGTCCTGTAAAATCATGGCTCTTGGTGTGCTGACATTTTCAAGAAAAACTTCCATTTTTCCAACGTTGGTCGGCTGACCAGCGTTTGAGAAAACTGGCTTTTTTTCTTCAAAAACTGCTCCTTGTTTTTCATTTAGTTATTCCGCATTTTCTTTTCAGTTGATTACACACCTGTTATGGGGTACAAGCAAATGTTGTACATTCCCTTAATCTTCTACTTGAATTACTACTCCTCGTGGAATTTCTGAATATGAAAAAAAAACTGGGCTGTACTTAAGATTTTTAATACAAAATATGTATTTTGCGTGATAAATATTGATGTCTGGATTTTGAAAGTGTTAGTTGAGAGAATATAAAGCATTATCATTAACCAGGCATGCAGCTTATACTCGGATCCACTGATTTCCTCGTTTTTTTTACTTCTCATGAATGCCATTACCGTAAATATAAAAACACTGTACAAAGTGTTGTGTGGTTTGGAATTTCCTCATTTTTTCCCAAATTCCCAGTTGCATGCCTGGTTAACTGTAAGATTTTATGAAAAGAATATTTTTTTTTAATTGCACTTTTTTTGTGGGGGGGGGGGTAACTTTTTTATGGATAGTCATCACTAAGAATATAATTTTGATGCAGTCCTTAACTCAGTCAACTTAATGATGCACATCTAATATCAGTCTTCAACGGTACTGGTAAATCCACATGGCTTCTTTGCCTAATCGGTAATATCTTTGCGTATGGTTGATGACGAAATACCTCCAACTGTGTCTGTCTAAAGACTTGCTCGATTGTAACTATCATCATCAAAGACCCATCATGTCCTGTCCCAACTGTGTCTGTCTAAAGACTTGCTTGATCTTAACTACCATCATCAAAGACCCATCATGTCCTGTCCCAACTGTGTCTGTCTAAAGACTTGCTTGATTGTAACTACCAGTCTTATCTATACTAATGACATAAATCACACTTATAACACATATTTTATATTAGGCGAAAGCAGAGCACTTTGAGCGTCGCCTGTTCCCACCATTTATTGCTGATGGCAAAGATTGTTTGCCCTCTGATAACAAGATTATACATTAAAAATTAACAACTAACAAAATTGGCAAAGCCTGTTTGCCCTTCAAATGACAAGATCCTTTTGGACCATTATTGAACAAGTTGACAGTTTGCACTCTAATAACAAATGAAATTGCAAGTTTGGTCACATTAAACCCATTATCAAGACTTTTAGAATACCAAGTCTCACATCTTAAATATACCATGTTGTCTTATGCAAGATTAAGATAACACATCATTGGAGAACGCGACGTCCAGGAAAAAACAGAGATAAAATTGTTAAAATGCTCTGATAACCTGTGCCCAACAACATTCAACGCTCTCCTCCGTGAAGGTGTTGGACTTCACCTTGTAATATAACATATGTTGCCACAAATAATCTTTTTTCCAACTATGTTTCTCTAAACTTTATTTCGAAAATAGTGTTGTCACTGTGGAGTGCTCGCTAGAACTGACTTCATTGTCACAATACCTCTCTATTAAACCTTACTGCAAACGCCCTATTATATAATACCACCTGGCTTCGTAATGCACACCATGCATTGTCCGAAACTCTAAGACAAATATTTCCCGCTATACTGCGAACCACGGGAAATTAATATCATCAAAGACCCATCATGTCCTGTCCCAACTGTGTCTGTCGAAAGACTTGCTTGATTGTAACTACCATCATCGAAGACCCATCATGTCCTGTCCCTTGCTCTCCCCTTTTCCCTTGCTCAAGTTATTCCTGAGATCCAAGCCTGGCACACTACAACTAAATCAGTAATGTTTCATGAACTAGTCGATAGAAAAGTATTGAATTTTGGCTTCTCAAAGTACCATACTTTTTATCACTCTGTCAGTAAAGTGACTTGGTTTTTTTTACTAAACAAACAAAATCTTCTCATTTTAATTTTGATTTCTAAATCCTGGGTTCATTTTCCCTCTTTGAAAATAACAGTCGGTACTGTGGTGGATTGCAACCAAAATGAGCTATGTGTGTACTTTTTGTGTCTGTCTTTAGTCAAATTGCTCGTGACATTAGAGAGGGCGTCTTCAAACGGCTGGTTTTGACCCTTGACCCTTTGATTGAAATTATTATCTCTCTCATACAATGAACTTTCTAAACTTTATTTCAAATTCATGAAATGGATATCTTGCACCCAATATTTTTTAACATAAATTACAGAAAATCAAATGTGGTGCTAAGAACAATCATGGTTCTTAATAAAAAAAACACCAGAATGACTGTCATTCCCTTGACTTCATCCTTTACTGTAAATCTCAGGCTTAATATCATCATGACTTCTATTTCTTTACAATTTCCTGCAGACGTGATTTTTTTTTTGCAATATTTCTCGGGCAATTGAATAAAAATAAATCTTTTGCACGATTAGACAGTGTTAAAACCAGCCGTTTGACGTGCAAATATTGTAACTTGATCTAACCTAATTTCAATGTTCAGGACACTCTGATGGCTCATAATTTGTTTACCCTCATCAGGTGACTGATCACATGACTGACATACTGAGTCCTGGTGGAGGTTTCCTTGGTCTCATTTGGAAGACTGCTGACAGGACTTGGCTGGACTGGATCAAGTGGCTGCTGTTGGAGCAAACTTTGAGCAAATCCTTGGCAATGAGAGGTCCTAATCCAATCATACAAGAATAAATCACCCTTTTCCAATAAGATATGTTCGCAGTAGAACCATGTAACAAAACTCGTTTGTGAGGTTCTTCACAATGCAAGCCTTCAAATCTCATCTTATGTTTTTCCAACTCTAGATTATTTACATTTGTGGATCAGTACTTTCATTGCCAAGGATTTGCCATTATGATTGATGAGTTTGAATTAGGTGTCCAGGCACATGTCACAAAAGTCTGAAATGTTTTCAAAATTAACAAGAATAATCACATTGCAACCAACACCCCCCCCCCCAATTTAAAGTTTTTGTTAAGACAAGTTCTAACTTGTGAAAAAGTACAAACCTTCTTTGGAGTTTTTTTGTCTTGACGTGAATAAGACATGCATTATCTCTGATGCTGTCTAGACTTTTCATGTTTTACTCAGAGTGTTTGTAGCTCACAAAGAAGGTCTAAAACTTGTTAAACCAAACTCCCTTAAAAGTCACTTTGATTTTCACAAAATTAGACAGTAAATGAAAGTTAGATAATGTTAACTATGCTCCCCGACGAATTTGTTGACATGTGCCTGGGCTGTTGTCTTTAACTGAAAAAAGTTAACTAGACAGACAATAAAAGCAGTATTACAATTGTATAGATCTACAATGGCACATTATAAAGATTGATCAACTTAAATTGATCAATATGGCAGTGTTTATAACTGTTAAATTGTAAATACAGATAAAAGTACAGATTATATTAATAACACATTAATATTTGAATGCTTATATAATGATGTTCTGTTTGATCTCTGCCATTTTATTCTTTTTACTGCTGGAGTTTTGAGAATTTTGGATAGCAGTGATACCTTTAGTTAAAATATTGGTTACTTTGAAATTGTTAAATATTTTGTTGATTACATAAACTGTCAAGAATCTGACCAGACATTTCAGAGAAAAAGTTATAAAAATGAGGAAAAAAAATTACCAATTTTATTGAGGTAAAAAGAACGTAACATTTTTTGTTATGCCATTAGTTACAAATTGAATTTATTTGACATGGTTATTTATGTAAGGTAATATATTATATAATGTGCCATTGTAGATTCATTTGTTCCTTACATTAAAGTGAGGTTTTCTTTGGTGTGATGGTGTGTTTCTTTTGGACATATCTGCTGTCTGCTTTTACATGTTTGCAGCATAGAACATTGCTATCATATCTTGTTAGATCAATTCATTTTTTATTCTATGATTCAAAATGCTAGTTGGGCTAACTTGACAATTTTCTGCGGAATAGTTCAATTTGACCTGTTTTAGTTTTACGCTGTTTGGATTGAGGTACTTAATTAGAGAAAAAAAAACAATTTGGTGTCTATTATTAAAACTTGAATAATTTTTGCATATGATTGCGAGAAGGAAAAAAAAAGTAATTTAAGACTTGCTGCAAATTTGGTCTAAGTAGACAGCAGATATGTCCTTTGAGTTGGGGGGGGTCCAACTGAAGTTAACTAAAAACTAATAAATGGCGCCCTCTTGTGTTTGGTCTAACTCAATTTTTGCTGAAAGATGCACTTTTAAAAGCAAATTTAGAATGTCGCCCTCTTGTGATCCTTATCTTAATTTAGAACCAATACTGAACAATTTTTGAGGTTAAATTGAACTTGACACAAGAGGGCGTCGTTTACAATCATCATTTTTAGTTGAAATAAACTTGGCACAAGAGGGCGCCTTTCATTGCAACTAAATGTATAAAATTGCATTTTGCAAAAGAGGGCGCCATTTATACTCTAAATGTTTTTTTAAATTGATGTAAAAAATTAAGGGCGCCCTCTTGTGTAAAGCTTAATTTTAACTTCATAAAATAAATGCTGTGTGGGGCGCCCTCTAGTGTCATAATTTTCAATGAAAACTTGTCATTTTAATTGCTATGAGAATAAACTTATACAGAGACATGGCAATTTGTATTCATTATTTATTTGAACTTGGCCTTGAACTTGAACTTGAACTTGGCCTGGCCAAAAAAAAAAGCCCAACGCATACAAGTCCCCCCGAGGCGTGCACGCATGGTGTTCCCCGCCCACAGACACCGACAAGTCCAGCGAGTCGCCCTCTATCTACATCAACTCATGATCAGTTGATCTTAGTGCGCACTAACTCCCCAAACTTGCAAGTCCAAATAATCACAAATGACTTAGTTAACTCCAACATGATAAGGATCCTTATGAACTTTAAACAATCAATTTACTTTTCTGACAAAGTCGATGCCTTATTAACCATTTCAATTACTAAGTATTGCCATGGAAATTATATACCAACTATCACTCCAAAAATTGCCCAAGTAGAGATCTCTCTCACATCTACTTATGATTGTCTCACTCAACATTTCCGTTGTTCGCTGTTGCATCATGTTTCTGATCCATTTAAATGAAATGCATTACAAACAGGCTACAATTTGCCAGCTTTCTCCGATATTTCCAACGCAATAAGATTTTAGGACATTTATCTCTGCTACCATTTATGTAAATAACTTCCACGATATAACTCTGAAATCTCCCTGCCGTTTAATCACATCAACATGTACAGTAATCAGTTCATCTCATGAGTGTGTCATTTCAAAATGCATATTATTTGTAAGATTTTCACAAGAACTTGTAAGTATATATTTGGTTTTGACAGACATGCACGTTTAACTTGAATTGGCAAAGACCAAAATACCAATTCAGGACAATTTTTACAGGAGGCAGACGTAACCTTTTAAGAGGAGGTAACAGTATTATCGTCAAATTTGATCTTCAAGCTCTAAAGCCTTGCCAATTTTGGAAAGCTTCCTTGTACTTTGGTAGTAAGTACATGTACATGCTATGTACATGTACATGCTATGTACATGTACATGCTATGCACATGTACATGCTATGCACATGTACATGCTATGCACATGTACATGCTATGTACATGTACATGTACATGTACATGCTGTACATGTATACATGTACATGTACATCACATTTCCATCAGATATATTTGACCAAATAAAAAGCGTCATTTTCTGGCAGCACTTACACTAGTTTTAAGAACCTCAGATTTTGCAGACAAGATATAGTTGTGCCGGGTAAATTCAAGTAATTACACCAATGTATTTGGACTTCAATTTAATTAAATATTTCAATTTGCACGTTCGAATTTACCAAAGTGTTCTTGGTAGGATTTACAGGTTTTAAGAAGTGAGATATTTCAGCCAAAACTTCAACCGACATTTAAGTAGGTCGGACAAGTCCAATTTCAAAGCAACTTGTTTCTGAATCTACTTTGTACTCAGAAAGATAGAATTTTGGTTATTGTTTTAGCACATTTTCCGCTTATTTTTCTCTCCTTTTTTTAACAAAGTTTGCGTACATTTTGTACAATAAAGAGTCAATTTTCGACATTTCTCAAACAGTCCTGATTTATATGGGCAAGTACACCAAAACGGAATATATTTTCTTTGTGCCATCATAAATGTCTTCAAGACAACTGTCTTTAATTTGTGCACTTGATGTACATAATGTACATACATGTATGTAACAATCTAAAACAACCCACACATTTTGATTGGGAGTTTTACGAGAGAGAAATTGGTTGGACTGAAACACACGTATTCACAATTTTTTCTTGTGGATTTCTTTGGATTTCACACAGTATTTCAATACTGAGTGATCACTTTCATTTCTACCGTCATCTGGCCAAACTCTTCACAAATCTGTTTGTTTTTTCAAACTGACAATAGGCAAACCAAATCAACACACATTTTGTGCACGGAATGATTGCTAGCCTATAATGTCACATTCTTTGAAGCCGAACGCCAGCCTCAAACCAATTAGACTTTTGTCAAAGAACATTTTTGGGGTCTTTTTTGGGATGGGGAGGTTTTTTTTCACCCCCCATTTTCAACCCGATGTGCGCTTCTGAAGAACCATGTTATTTCCTGGTTAATGTGCAGTGGCGTAGCTCATTGGGATGGGAGGGGCCTTCTAACATTTGGAGGGGGCTGTCTGTCCAATTGGACAAACTGGGATCTATCTCAATTCCATGCTCGGCCCATATTTTGGCTAACTCAGATGGGCCCATAAAAATGAAGCCACAAACATGGCGACCAGCCATGTACATTCAAATGATAATGTCGAATTTCATGTTGGCCCCACATGGACAATTGCATGGGCTTTAATTTGCCCCCTCCTGTTTTGTTGTGGCCCCTCCTTCATTCTAGCTACGCCACTGTTGATGTGGTGGCAATCTGCCCCTCAGCATCCTCAGAAGCTGTGGCATCATCATGACACGGGGACAGCCTTGTCCCGCCATAGCCATCCATGGTCAAGTTTAATTGAAGTTTTCATTAATTCATGCACTGTACAATGACAACATACATCCTCATCTGTTTTACTTGCTAAACCCACATGTGTATCATGGCATTCGGAGTAAACATACAGGGCGAGTCAAAAAGAAAGTGACCTGGATTAATGATTTTTTTTTTATTAAAAAGCGATCAAATTTTATACATCAATGAAATATGTCTTAATCACTGAAATTGATCCAGGCTACCAGAGGAACCTATTTCTATAGCTGTTCATGGAATACATTGGAAGCTATTGAGTGGAGTGATAATTACAGATTACACACAGGCATTGAAATACAAATGAGATTTTGATCATTTGAGTGAAGCTGAAACATTATCTTTTTTCCTGTCAGATTTTGTGTTTTGAATCTGAGGAACAATTAAGTCAACTTTTTTATTTTCCTGAAAAAGTGATGACGAGTTTTGTCAGTTTTTTTGCAAATTTTCGTTCATTCATCAAGGTTGGAAAACGTCCATGTTTCACTGTATTTAATGCGTATTCATCAGTTCGTAGAACGGTAAATGATCAGTGGTGGACAGCTGAATTTTGTGATCTTTTTATTAAAATAGACGTAACTTGGAAATAGAGTACGCAAAATTGTGAGAAATTTTCACACTTACTAGTCAAAGACATGTGCTCTATCCCTATATTATTTTTATGAAATGGAGCAAGCAACGTGTTTTAAAAGCCTTTTTTTCTTATTTGGTCACTTTCTTTTTGACTCACCCTGTATTGCTACATGTCTACATTACAACAGATATTGCACATTTATGCTCACATGCAAACCTAGGCAGGCCCCAGGACAAATTAACGGCAGTTTCTGAGATTAATTCTGAAACAAGGCACTTGCTACTGACTCAGAAGAATTTCAGTGATGTTTAGGCATGCAGCATGCAAAACTTGGCAAAAGATTTTCTTGGTTTCTCGATTGACCAAAACAGATTGGATTGAAAAATAAACTCACTTTATCTGCTCTTTGTGTAGCAATTGAACTAGACCAACCGTTTTGTCTCGCAAACAAAATTGAGTGCTCCTGCAGGATTTGAAACACTGCCATAATTTAGAATCAAAATGACTGCGTATCAGAAGGATTGACACGGTCATTTTCGGCTAAGTGAATTGCAAGTTTAAGTTAGGCAAATGAAAGAGCAGAATTTCAAAATAAGGCTCTTTCAAAGTATGCATTTTGTCAGAAATCATTCAATCAACAAAACTGCCATTCATTTAAGATTTATCCTGGGACCCGCCCCTTACAACCTATAAGACAAGACCGACCTTTCACTTTTGAAACACTTAAGAGAGGAGTGACAAAAAGGTACTAATTTTACAGGCTAAACCTATCTTTCTTGGGACAATGTCATAAAATGTATCCCTCTTGCAGTTGAACAGAGCCTGGTGTACCTTCATGAACTGAGATTCAACCCAATTGACGTCAACAAAATTAATAAGTCCTAGTTATTTTAGATCTCTCTGAGTATACCCCAGTAAACGTTAATGGGTATAAAGTTAGGAACACTATAAAAATGCGTACTTGCAAAAATATTCTATGGGAAAAAAAGGAAATATTCCTGTCCCAGTTGGCTATCAAGTTTTCCAATTTCATTTTATTATACTGAGCTGTCCTGAGTTGTTTGTTTAAGAGTATATTTACTCCTGAATTCAGTCATTTCAAAGGCGTCTACTGAACATTATGTGAAGTGTTCAACATTTTTATTTTTTAGTAATTAGGTTTATCATTTATATACCTACATTTGTAATTTGGTTAAATTTATTTTATTTGCCAGCTTTTGACCCTACATGTACGTACAATTTTGTATAATTTATTTATCACATCATGTTTAATTCACTGTTCACTGCATTGTACTCATTAATGTTCTCAGAGATGGTCTTTAGCTATATTTACATGAAATGCAATGAATCATTACATATGACAGGAAAAAATATTCAGATACTACATGCTCTGCTCAATTTAAAAAATAATGCATTCAAACTCTGTGACGTATTTATTTGCTGCAGTATTGAATTAAAGAGGTTTGCTGAAGTTTTCCTGTAACAGAATTGTTAATATTACCTTTAAGCTTGTTGATGCAAATACTAAGAGTAGTTTGATCAATTTTAAAGAGACTGAAGGAACTGAAGAGATTGCATATTTGCTTAGAAACCTGCCCTACATTTGTATGTTCGTGCAGCCCTCTTAGTACTAAACGGAATCTAAACTTGACCTGAACAATGACTCGAAAAACCTTTGACTTTTCTTTTTAACCCTTTAGTGACCTTAGCCACCAGAGAACTGAATTGCCTGTGACAAAGACCCACCGGCATTTTCAATATGATTTTTTTAATTGCTGATTAGCTATTTTAGTATTCGAAAAAAAACCACCACATTTCACAATATTTGCCTTGAATAAGAACTGCATTTTCAACAGGATTTTAGTTGGTTTAGCATTCGAATAAGTCCCAATTCACAATACCAGCCTAGTCTTCTTCAATCTGGAAAATGCACTTGGAGAAGTAGCGTTGTACACCGAGAGAGGTATGGGTCACTAAAGGGTTAAAGCATGGAGCATAGCTAGTCTCCAGTCTGTGGCAATACCAACATGTGTCCTGAAAGATCTTCACCTTATTTGACAAATGACACACTACCGTTATGCCCCAAAGACCATATTTCTAGAATTTTAGTTTTGGTTGAGTTAAAATTAGATTCAAGTGTGTCAGTTTGATGCAAAGTGCGATATCACTTTGCTCTTTTTATTTTGGCAAAGTCATGAGATAGTGAGAAATAAATTTAAGTCCTCTGCTAGTGAGACATGATAAATTAATTTCAATGTCAGATTGGTTTCAGCAACCTTTTCAAAAAGATTCACAATTTTGAGTGTTTGTTTCTTGGCGAGTGGAACCAATTTGGTCTAACTCGGAGTAGACCAACTTTATGGTACATGTAGGTTCTGTAAAATCTACTCAATGTTTGACTTCTTTGCAGGAAGATTTACAATTGTCAGATATCAGACTTGTATTCAATTACTGCTCTCTGATGAGATGTTGAACACAAACAACTTACAGGGAAATTTTTCAAGTACATGTTGTAGTACCGATACACTTACAGCATATGATAACTTTCTTCTGAATGGAAGTGTACAATAGTGAATTTTCTTTTCTGAGGTAGCGTGCAAAGGTGCAAACTGGCCAATAAGACAAAATACAACTGAGTATTTCAAAGTTTTGATCTAAAGTCAAAGCTAAGGTGAAGATCTTCCAGGACTCTCAAAGACATTCAAAGTTAAATGTCTTCTTCTTAGTTGTTAAAATCAATTGAATAACGAATACTAACAGGTGGACACAACGGCACTGCCTTTGTTTTAACGTCTCATATCTCACTTAAAAAAATGCATACTGACAGAGAATGAGAATAAAACAATTTCAGTTTTGCGCTGAAAGGAGTCGTGCATCTGAAAAGAGCTTTTGCTTCAAGGCTTTTCAGCTTAATCTGTGTCTATAACAAAGATAGAACTGCTTTTATTGCAAGCCTAGATTTCCAAGGCTTTTTTGAAAGTGCACGTTAACTTCCAATTGCTCAGGAGCACACTTTGATATGGCTCTCGATCACTGCAGACAAGTGAGCAGCTCAGATCACAAAGTCGTGATCACAAAAAGGTCCTCTTAAACAGACCTGGCAGGGGATTTCCCCATGCAACCACCTATCCTGTGGGTGATGAATCTATGGGGGGCTGCAGTGATTGCTCAAGCCCAAGGTTTCATCCAATTATAGGATTGGACTGCAGAGGTCACAACATTTGACCATGAGTTGAGTAGCAGCACTTTGAGTGCTTGCAGTGAGTGTTGAGTCCAGAAAGATTGCTGAGATTGAGTTGGTTGCATCTCTGTATGATTGTGGGACTCAATGGGCACTCATAAAAAGAGTATTGACATGTCTTCGGCAATATCAAAAGTTTATGAGGACTGATCAGTTCCTAGAATTGTCATGTCAAAGCCTTCGTCCAACTTTGACTACAGATGACAACAAGTTTCATTTCATTTCTCTTACTTTATTTTTTCAAGCGCCTGATTGAGGCTAATTGGTATTGCCACAGACTGAAGACTATAATGTACAATACTGTTTTCCTGTAATGCAGACAGATAGCGTTTACTCCTAGCCATGAGATACACATTTTACTGTTGGGTTTAGCAAGCAATGAGGATGTACACAGTGCATGAATTCATTCTACAAACTTCAATTAAACTTACCATGGATCCATCTGGCAGGACTGGCTCCCTGTGTCTGACACCACAGCTTCTATTTGTTAGGATGCAGGGGGCTTTTTTTTGTCCACCACATCTTCCATCTGGCCAGGAAGCAGCATGGTTCTCCCCCTCTGCACACCAGGACTTCTCCCCTACAATTTGAAGAGTTTGGCCTTCTCTCCTTTTTTTTCCAAAGTTTCTTAAAATTTTCTCTCCGTTTTTTCTTTTGTACTGCAGTTTTGATGATAAATATGATGGCAATAGCCCATTCTTTGCTTTTTTAATTTAATGAGAATTTGTTTCCTTTGTGTTTTTAAAAGAGCATTGAATTTTTAAAAGTCTCTTTTAAAGTTGCTTTGAAGTGAGGATGATTTTCTTCTTGGTTTTTTTCTCTCTTTTTTACGACACCAAAATTGCACATTTTGAATATTTCAGGCAGAGAAGCTGCCTTTTTTTAAATTTGGGAATTTTGTATATCACTTGCTTATGTTGATCAAGTTAAGATTCGTATGCTGCCAAAACACAAATATTATTTGCAAACTCATTTTTTAAAGTGATACATCAGATACTGAATTTAGAGCAGATTTGACGTTTGATTCAGTTAATTTTAACAATTTCCTTTTGATATTTCCTTATTTTTATCCGTGCATGTCTAAGATTTGAACACACTCTATGAGAGAACTGATTGTACATGATGACACAATAAAAGGCAATGAGATTTCAGAGTTATACCATGGAAGTTATTCACATAAATAGCGGCTGAAACACCTGTCCGAAAATCAAACCGCATTGAAGAACATCAGATTTACCAACAACAGTACCCATTTGTTAGCAGATCATTTGGATCAACATGATGCCATGGAACTATTGAAATGCAAGCAGGACATCAAGAGTAGATGCTCGATTGATCTCTAGATTTGCAATCTCCAGATTGATAGATGGTACATAATTTCCACAGCAACACTCGGTAAAGAAACAGCCAAAAAGACATCTCCTTTGCAGAAAGGCAAACTAATTGTCAAAGTTCAAAAGGATCCTTACCATGTTGAAGTCGACCAAGTCATCCACGATTATCCAGACCGCAAGATCAGGAAGTTAGCACACACCTTGAACAACCAACCACTCGTCAATGCAGACAGGGGCAACTCACCAGACGAGCCGGCATCTGCGGGCGGGGAACACCACACGTGCACGCCCCGGGGGGACTTGCATGCGTTGGGCTCGAGTATATCAGAACATTGCCTGTTGGTTAAACGTCAAGTATATTGGTTGGTTACTCAACAAATTATCATAAAAGACTATGTAATGTACATGTATGTACAGCCAGCACTGGAAGCATCATTTTTTTCTGTTCGTTTTTTAGAGCGAGGATAAAGTTTTGATCATTGGCACTCAGTAAGTAATGAACAGTGGTTAGCATTTGTTTTTGTATTGCTTGACAAATGAACAAGTAAAAACTGCTTTCTTGAGGTTGTCAACATGCGCACTTGGTGCAAAAACAGCTTCGTGAAAAGGAAACTTTCAAATAACAGTTATTTTTGTGATTTTCTGAGTGTTTGTGCTTTGAAATTGAAAATACGCAGTTTGCAACTTTTTGGAAAATGTGCAATTAACGCCAATATTTTTTCATTCGCAGCCAAACTTTGTCTTTGTACATTGGACCAGTGCTGGCTATACTTGATAAACAAAAGCTGGGTACAAGATTGGCATGGCTGCTGATAGTAGGTAGCTAAGTTATGATGTACTGGAAAATGCATCAAGGATTTCGAAAACTCATTTCTGAAGACAAATTTGAAGATACACAAACAAAAAAGTTACTTTTGTATATTTGTTGGCAACATTGGATTTTTGACAGAGTATTTCCACTTTCCAGCTCATAGTTTTAATGCAAGGAAATTTGGACTTTTGAGAATCTAAAACATTTTTTGATTTGAATTTTAGTCTAAACCAAATTTTAGTCTAAATGAGAGATTTTGGGTTCAATACAGCAAATATCAAAAGTTTGGTTCAAAGAAGTGGGTTCAAATTGTGTGTAAACATAGTTTGTTTTTAAAGAATGTTGTTAGAGAGAAACCAATCTTGCACCCAGCTATTACCAATCAGGCAATGACATAAAGAAATGTTTCAGATTAAAATATCAATTAATTTAACGTAACCAGCTCTCCCCGTTACAATGTATAAACATTGTACCATAAACATTTGTCTACGACAAGATTTTCTGCATTTTGAGCAGTCATTGGTTTTAGCGAATCTTGTCTAAGAAATTGTTTGATTCTTTCAAGAAAGCACCGAAAAAGAATGCAACTTTACGAAATTGAAATGCAGCGCTTTACTGTCCTTTTTTGTGTGCAGTAAGTGACCGTTTCAAGCTAATGAATAGAACTGAATTTAGTCAATGAAACCATTGCCTTATCACTTTTATGAACCGTGCCTGAACAACTGACTGCTGTGAGAGGCTGGTTACGTGTCATTTGTAGAGGCCTCTCCTCCATCTTCATGAACTGTGATTTGATTTGATCTCAGCTATGAGTGCCATCAATCGTAGATTCACCACAAGAATATTATGGTTTGAAGGCTTTTGTGCAACAATTTTCTTTGCAGACAATATTTTAGAGGATCATATCCAATTTTTTTTTTACATGATGACTTTTGTGCTAATTCATCATCAAATGTTGTGAACGACAAATTTTGCATCAGCTTTTCAATATTCTTGACGTCTTTCAAACTGTGGTTACCCGAGGCAACCCATTTTGCATAAAGGCCATAAAGGTGATTTCTGAAGACCTCTAGTGAACTTAAGGAAAGAGAGACCTCTACTTCTTAAATATAAGAACTTCCGTTTCAAAAGAGTTCCGTTTCAAAAGAGTTCCGTTTCAAAAGAGTTCCGTTTCAAAAGAGTTCTGTGTCAAGACTTCCATTCCAAAAGAGTTCCATTGCAAAAGAGTTCAATCGCAGAAGAGTTCCGTGTCAAAGGAGTCTTGTTTCAAAAGAGTTCCGTTTCAAAAGAGTTCCATTTCAAAAGATTTCTGTGTCAAGACTTCCATTCCAAAAGAGTTCCATTGCAAAAGAGTTCAATGGCAGAAGAGTTCCGTGTCAAAAGAGTTCCGTGTCAAAAGAGTTCTGTTTCAACAGAGTTCTATCTCAAAAGAGTTCTGATTCAATAAAATTCCATTTCAACAGAGTTTCGTGTTAAAAGAGTTCCATTTCAAAAAAGTTCCATGCCAATATAGTTTAAGCTCAAGAGAGTTCCATTTCACGAGAGTTCCATTTCAAAAGAGGCTTTCATTTCCAAAGAGGTCTTTAAAAGTTTCTGCCAGATCGCAATCAATCAATTGAGTCTGGCAGAGACTGGTAAAAAAAACCTCTGGTGTATGACATGTATCATTCCCATATCATTTCTCAACAGTCTTGGAAGCCCTTGGTGTGACTGGCGAAAGCATGCAGCTCAAGAGTTGGGCATCCTTGGAGTCACTCGTTGTCCAGTTGGAGAAAAACACAGCTCTTCAAGCAGTTCCTGCAGACCTTCCACTTGTTCGGCAAAAAATGAGAAGCAGCAACTCATGGCACTGTGAGATTGAGAGTCTAAAGGCAACTGAGTTTTGGAGGAAGTCAATTCGAGTGAGTTCAGGTCTTGCGGTGTAGCTGCTGAATTCCATACAGGCGATAGGGATGTACAGTAGAAGGGAACATGTGTGTGGTATTGATCAATGGTACCCCACGACATCCAAACGAGACATATCTCCTGTTCGTCGCAGACTGTGACCATGTAGCTCATCAGATCAACTGTTGAATAGTTTGCAGTTCAGTGAGCAGCCTGCTGCAGTGATGTCTGGTAGCGTGTGAAGAAGTAGGATTTCTCTTGACCATACATGTAGAGATAAGAGCGTCCTCAAAGTATATGGATGGGCTGGTGGGGAGCTAACCCCTGCTGGTTTGCATGAGTGGTGCTGAGTCACAGAATCTGTGTGTCAAATCAGACAAACAAACAATAGAAGGATATATGCAATTGGTTTGTGTGTTTACATCTAATGAAATCTACCACAGTCTATCCGGGAACAGAAGTCTGTTACATTTTCTACCCATTTTTGCTCAAATGACGTGTTGTCAGACTAGTTTTATACAAAGTTACCAAATTCTTACATCACATAAAAACTATCACCATTCACCAGCAAGCAAGTACATGTACACTTACCCTGTGTCTTTGGTTCCTGTGACTGCCATGATACCCGACAGTCGATGGGCAGTTGTGAAGATTGGGTGCCTGGGTGGATACATCTAACAGCTGCAGGTGGGTTGGTGACTGGTGATTGTCTTGAGGATAATTGATCTGTATGTAACAAAGAAAGTTCAAAAAACAATTTTAAGGCATGTAGGCCTATATTAGTTTTTACAACCAATTTTTAAAAGCATCCACCCGACTTATATTCTGTAATTCTCAGGAGAAATTTGGAGGGAGATTGTCTTGAAATAACTGCAGGAATTTTGCAAGATTTTTGAGGCCATGGTTTGTGCACCTGTGACATTTTTAGTTTCCCGGTCATTATCCTGGTGAGTAGCTTCAATAGTGAATACATGATCCTAGACAAATTCAAACTACATGTACATGTACACATACATCGGTACATGTATACATATGGAATGAAATTTTACAGGTAGCTTAGAGCCCGAGTCCATCATTTGCAGCTATCCAAAAAAGTAACCGGCGTAATTATTGTTGAAAAACATACTGGTTGAAAGATAGTACGGGGACTAAACTCCCTGTGAAATTAGCCTCTCTGGCAAGCTCTCATTTTGAAGAAATCAACGAAAGAAGGCCTTTCCAAAGGTGCTTCTTAAGAAGCACCGTAGGAAAATTTAAATTAGTTGTTCGTTTTGTTATTCGGCGCAGCGCGCACAAGCATTGGAACGACGCACAGGCGCGCGCGGTTGCTATAATTCGTTGGATCAGTGCGCAACATCGCGTAAAGCTGCAATTCAAAACAATTCGAAACATGATTCAGCAACTTTTGATTTTAAATTGAGATCCTAGAATGCTGCTTTTCTCGGAATATGAAGCTGAAGCTGAGCTGAAACTTCATCAAGTAAGTTGTTCAGTATCCTTCATTAGATTTTGAACACTTTTGTTGCTTCAAACGAACAAAATGCACTAATTACAAATGATAGACTATAGCTTTAACCCTAACCCACCTCACTCCTCCAAAATCCTCCTGGCGGTTTTGGAGGATTCTAGAGGATTGAGGATGAATGGTGATTGAATCAAATGAGGATTCTGGAGGATTGAGGATGAATGGTGAATGAAGCACAAGAGGATTTTGGAGGATTGAGGATGAATGCATTTTGAGGCAGGACTGTCTGACAATTTTGAAAAATTTAGGCGGAGTTGAAAAATTTTGGAGGATTTTGGAGGATTGAGGATGGTTGTAAGCAACAAGGGCCTAGGGGGTTAGGTTTAAAGCTAAACAAGCAAGATCAAATTACAACTGTGGCTGCACGGCATTATATGAGCGTGATGGACAAAAATCAGACACGCGTTCTGGCACTGT